>VYZT01052751.1:0-36182 GCA_013400735.1 Pomatostomus ruficeps
CAAAACTCAGGACAACAGTTATCAACTTGAAAGATGCTTTCTGGGCCTGTCCACTAGCAGAAGAAAGCCATAACTAGTTTGCTTTTGAATGGGAAGATCTGGATTTAGGAAGAAAACAGCAACTCAGGTGGACCCGATTCCCTCAGGAGTTCACTGAGTCCCAAATCTATTTGGACAGACCCTAGAAAACCTATTAAAACAATTCAAGTTACCCGATAATATACAAATTCTACAATATGTCAATGACCTATTGATAGCATGGAAGATGAAGAATCAGTAAGAAGGACCACTATTCATCTACTGAATTTTCTAGGCAAAAGAGGATTGAAAGTATCAAAAAGAAATTTACAATTTATACAACAAGAAATTACATATCTTGAACATATAATTGGAGAGGATTATACAAAATTAAGTATGACCAAATCCAAGGAATCATATCTTTATCACCACCAAAACCAAAAAGACATGTGAGAAAATTACTATGATTGATTGGTACTGTAAATTATAGATCAAAGAATATACTAATTTGGTTAAATTCTTATATGACAAATTAGTAGAAGCTGAACCCATTAACTGGACGTCAGAAGACAATGAGAAATTAAAAATTTTAAATGAAAAACTAATTAAAGCCCCAGTATTAAATTTACCAAATTTGAATAAACCTTTTGATCTATTCATTAATGCAGATGAAAGAGTGGCTTATGGCATCTTGACCCAAGAATCGGGAGGGGTAAGAAAACCAGTGGCCTATTTATCTAAACTATTAGATCCAGTAGTCAGAAGATGGCTGATGTGCTTGCAAGCAGTAGCTGAGGCTGCAACTCTGATAGAAGAAGAGTTTAAACTGACATTTGGAGCTAAAATGAAAGTATATACTCCCCATGACCTCAAAGCCATGTTGAGCTAAAGAGCCAGTCAGTGGCTCTCGGACAATCGAAGCCTGAAATACTTGGAGAACCAAGTGGAAATTTAGAGCATCATTGTTTAGAAATAACTGATTTACAGACAAAAGTGAGAGAAGATCTACAAGAAACACCCTTACCAGATGGAAAAAAGATATTTGTAGATGGGTCTTCAAGAATAGTAAATGGAAAGAGAGCCTCTGAATATACTGTGATAGATAGTGAACATATGATGGTTTTAGAAAAAAAGAAGGTTACCAACTAAGTAGTCAGCCCAATGCTGTGAAATTTATGTGTTAAAGAGAGAGCTAGAAATCTTAGAAGGGAAAAAAGGGACTATTTTCACTGACTCAAGGTATGCCTATGGCGTAATACATACATTTGGTAAAATCTAGAATGAGAGAGGATATCTAAATTCAAAAAGCAAGATTTTAGCCCATGAGAAATTAATAAAAGAAGTTCTAGAAGCTTTAAATGGACCAACCGAAATTGCTGTAGTGCACATAAAGGAACATTCACTGTAAGTAAAAGGGAACAATTTAGCAGATAAAACAGCAAAAAAGGCTGCCCTAGAAGAGGAAGAGAAAGTATTGTTATTGGTGGACTATAAAGAAAAGAGAGATGAGGAAATCCCTGTATTTGATGAAAAAGAACAAGAACTTAAGAAGTGTGGTGGGGTCAGAGATGAAGAAGGTCGATGGAAGCTGCCAGATGAGAGACAAATTTTAAACAAAGTTGTAACAAGGCGGATTTTAGAAAGTTTACACGAATCAACACATTAAGGAACACAAACTATGTGTGATCACTTTCTACAAAATTATGAGTGTATCGGAGTCTATGAGATCGCACAAACTTTGACTAAAGACTGTATGATTTACCAAAGAATAAATAAAAGAATCATGAGGAAGCCAACCCCAGGAGGAAGAGAATTGGCACAGAGACCCTTTCAAAACATACAAGTTGATTTTACAGAGCTTCCTCAAATTCAGAGATTTAAATATTTATTAGTCACAGCAGACCATTTAACCCATTAGGTCGAAGCCTTTCCAATGGCAAGTGCCACAGTGAATGCAGTCAATAAAATTCTATTAGAGCAAATCATACCCAGATATGGGATCATAAATACCATAGACTCAGACCGAGGCCCCCATTTTACATCAGTAGTCTTACAACAGACCATGGAGGCCTTGGGCATTAAATGGAAATGACACACCCCACGGCAACCACAAAGTTCAGGGAAAGTGGAACGAATGAACCAAACTCTAAAATCAACCCTTACGAAATTAGTATTAGATACCAACATGAACTAGTTGAAATGTCTTCCACTGGCTTTACTAAGGGTACAAACAAGACCTAGAACAGGTATGAGTGTCTCCCCCTATGAAGCAATGTTTGGTCTACCTTTTCTAACAACTAGAAATAGTTTGGGGACATTATGAGGAGGGAGAACAGAGCATAAGTAAATACATACAGACTATAGCTACTACTTTAGAAGATTTAAGAAAAAAGGGATACCTTCCCCAAAGTACACCCATAGACTTTAAAGTTCACTCTTTTCAACCAGGAGATTGAGTATTAATCAAAGTTTGGAAAGAAACACCATTAACACCACAATGGGAAGGCCCCTTCAAAGTTCTTCTCACAACAGAGACTGCAATAAGAACGAAAGAAAAAGGATGGAGTCACCACACAAAAGGACCAGTACAAGCCCCTACTGAATGAACAGTAACAGACTGAACTGACACCAAAGTGAACCTCAGAAAAGCACCTGCACCTTAAAAACAGATCTACCTTACTGTAACTAGTAATTAATTTAAAAACAAAATTACTTTTAATCATTTTTATGCTGTAATTATATTTAATTGTAATCATAACTTATAATCTATTATCTATTTATTACAGATCCATCAAAGTCTGAGTCTCAAGAAGATAGAGCATTCCCCATCTGCATAGTAATTTGACCCCAAAAGAGAAACAATAAGTAGTCAGTACAAGAAGGACAAGAAGGACAAGAAGGATAAGAAGGAGTCTCCCCAAGAAAAACAAGCTATCACGAAAAGAGTTCCCAGGGGGCACGACTGAATCAAGTCTCATTCTTACCAAAGATTTGAGAGCTGAGAGAATGTCCTGTACTGGATCCCTGTGGCTACAGTGAATATTACTATAGTTACTAAACATCGGCGCCCAAGGGAACCGGGTGAGCCCTTGTAACCAATACTATTACCCCTTGTATGTGGGAGACTCCTGAAGTGCCATCTTCAGGATTCATACTAACCCAAACCCCAAATGTATCGACCTTGTTAAAATACAAACTTGCATGGAAGACAGAAAAACATATTAGCTAACGGTAAACATAGGAAATTTCAAACAAAATCTAGAAGGGGAATGCCCTATAAAAGAGACTTAAATATGTTCAGAAATAAATCCTAGAAATATGGCTGTGAAAGGGAGAATATTAACACCAGATTGGATTAAGGAAAAGAAACTAAAAGATGTGATAAAATTTGAGATAGAAGATAAGATCATGAGTGAAAAGAATTCTTTTTTTAGATCTTGTTGAACGTATTGGGCATGAATTTAACATCTCTAATTGCTGGATTTGTATAAGCACAGGAATGTCAGAAATATGGCCATGGGAAGGAACAACTCTAAGCCTGCCAGGAATTCTAAAATTGTTAAAGACTTATCAAAAGGACAGAACATACTCCAAAGGGAGATCCTGATGAGACATGGAAACTGAGATCTCAGACAATAGGTGAGGAATGCCTATGGAGGAGAGGTGCAGCATATACCATCAAGGTGGGAGATATGTCATGTAAACTATGTCTAGTAACAAATGGAACTCATAAATGATAGATTCCCAAAACTCCAGACATACAGAAAAGAAAGACAAATGCACATACATAAAGAGAAGAGGACTATATGAATATCTCACAAAGAGTCCCAACCCGTTCTCTGGAGTACCTGAGGTTTCAAAATTATAGAGTATAGAAAATTGGATCTCTCACTGCAAATTTTTGGAAAGCTCCTGAAAGGTATATTTTGGTTATGTGGAGACAGGGCTTATGTAGAGTTACCTGGCGATTGGGCTGGGAGTTGTACATTGGGAATAATTAGACCTTCTTTCTTCCTACTCCCAAGAGAATCAGGCCAAGAATTAAAAGTGTCCATATATGATGTATTAGGTCGTAAAAAACGAGATTTAATTAGAGGAACTAAAAAATGGGGAGATGATGAGTGGCCCCCTGAAAGAACTATTGAAATTTGCAGCCCTGCCACCTGGACCTAAGATGGGTCATGGGGATATTGAACCCCTATCTATATGCTTAATAGAATTATCCACCTACAAGCAGTTCCAGAAATAATCATAAACCAAACAGCCCTTGCATTAGATTTAATCTCAGCCCAACAAAAACAGATGAGAATTGCCATTTACCAGAACAGGCTAGCACTCTATTACCTTCTCACCGAAGAGGGAAGAGTTTGCAGAAAATTTAATTCCTCAGAGTGCTGTATAAAAATTGATAACCATGGTGTTATAAATGAAATTACGAGCAGAGATTTTAGCTACGAAATATTGAACATTTATTAATAGGACAAAGGCAAACACAGCACTGGGCACTTAGCAATCTTGCCAGAGGCACAAATTCTATTCACTTTACAATCAACTTAAGTATCTTCTCTACAGTTACATATTCATAAAGCTCAGGAGCTAATCTACATTTCACTCACTTTCTGTTCTTTGATCTTTTGCCCCCTCTCAGACAATATTTAGTTCTGGAAATTCTTGGAGTTGGAGGCTGGAGCCTCCTCAGACACATCCCAAAATTTGTAGCAGGCGATTTATCTGGGAGGTGTGAGTTTCTGATAAGATAGTGGCTTCCTGGAATGCAGATTTATTTTCTTTGTCTTCCATAAGATATCTTGATCTCTGGTGCTGTGGGACTGTGCTGTATCAGCTTAGATGGCATTTATTACCATGCAATTATTACATTTCCCTACCATGTTATAACTATTTTCGAGTTACACCTCCCCCTTAACCTTGTTTCTAGTTTTTTCTATCTTAACACTATTTCTATGTTATCACTTATTATTGTTACATATTCACTTATAAATGTTGTATTCATGCATGCAAAGTTTTATTTATACATACTACATGATTGTTTGTAGATGAGAGCCAACATTTATTATTCTCTTATTTACCACAATGGCGAAACCGTTAAGAACATCACTAATAACATCTGAAAACTTGCCCATGTGCCTGTTCAAAGATGGACACCCCTTCTTAAAACAGGATAGTAGGATAATTTATTTAATGCGTGGAAGAAAATATTATTTTTTGGACTTTGTGCACTAACTGGAATTGTTTTTCTCCCTTGTTTAATTCAATTAATTACCAAAATTGTCCAAAATTCCCTTGAGAAATTAACAGCAGAAAAGATTATGCAGCTGAAAGTTGAAAAGCAGAAAGACCTGGAAGCCTTGGACACAGCCAAAGAAATTTATGAAAAATACTAGAAGTTAAGAGAGTTTTAAAAAACCAACGAAAGCCCAGTTTAATAGAGTGGATGTGGGTTAAAATAACCCAATCAGAGTTAGAAGGGGGAATTGTTATCAATAATTTGGCTTTCATAGGCAAGTTGAATGTTATAATGTTTAAGAGTTGGTGGAATTTATTAAGCGGGGCCTGTTTAATTAATTAATTGAGTTTTAAGGTTACTTGTGTAAATGTACGGGCGGGACACCTCTGTAAGGCCATGAGATGGCGATAGTGAATAAGGAGTAAAGTAATAAGAATTTTCCAGAAACCCACCCACAGGAATAACGACATCACCTCAAGCATGGATTGGTAGAACCATCAAACCAATGAAGTGTCGAGTTGAGGAAATGATTGGTCAGGAATGCTCCCTAAAAAAGAGCCAATAGAAGAACCCCTAGAGGAGCCAATGTGGGAGCGGATTGAAATCCGACCAATCCTAGCCCGAAAGAGACTATAAGAACCCCCCTGGTGTATTGTAGGAAATTCTGTGACACTACAGGCTTGTTAGAGTCTTCCAAGTTTGGTGATAACTATTCTGTAATAGTAAAGGGGCGGCGGTTGGTGTGGGCTAGCCAGGGCGTCGGGAGCTGCAGGCCGGCGAGACGCCTTGGCTAGGTGACCAGGGCAGTTCGGCGCTGGAGCAGCGGCTCAGGGCACGACGGGCTGGGTTGTTCCTCGTGCCTGGCTCCTGATCGTGCCAAGCGCTACGCACACGCCGGCACACACTCTCCACGCACGTAGCACACGCGGTCCTTCCCGTGTGTCCACACGCAGCGCGGCTCACTCGCCCCAGCACAAACCCCGAGGAGGGCAGAGCTGAATGACACCGCTGCCTCTCCGTGTGTCCATACAGACCGCGGCTCACTCACCGGAGCAGAAATCCCGAGCACGGCAGAGCTGTACCACCCTGCTGCCTCTCCGTGTGCCCGCACAGAGCACGCTTACTCGCCGCAGCACGATCCCTAACGGGACAGAACCACTCCGCTGCCCACAGCGCCCGCCGGGGCCGTGCCGCGGGTCACCTTGCCGGAGACCGCAACGCCCCTGCGCGGTTCACGCGTGCCCTCACTAAAGATGGCTGCTCTTGGATCCCCCGCACGTGAGGCACCGGCGAGAGTAACTTCCGCCCGGGTTCAGTCACGTGATGCACGGCCCTTACGGAAGCCCGATGGGGACGCGCAGTCCGTGTTTGTCGGCTGACCCACGGAGCGCGGTGCGGGCGCGGTGCCGCGGTGCCTGACGTGCTCCCGGCCGGGCCGGGCTGGGCTGGCAGCGCTCCCCGGCCTCTTCCCGCCGCTCGGGGTGAGTACGGACCGCCGGGGCCTCGCGGCAGCGGCCCCGGTTCCGTCTGGGGTCTTGGCGTGTCCGCGGGGCCGCAGCTGGCCCTGCTCCGCGCTCGCAGCTGGAGCCCCTTCAGCCCGTGTGTCCCCCGCTCCCCGCGGCCGCGTGCCCTCGCAGCCCCGGGCCCGAAGCGCCCGTCCCGCCCCCGGCTGCCAGCACCAGCCCTGAGCCCCTTGGGCTCTGCCCTTCCCCTGGCCCCGGTGCCGGAGTCGCCGCCCGGTCGCGCGTTCCCGGCGCGTGGTAGCGTTGTGGCGGCGGGGCGAGCGCCGGTGACGGGGGCTCGACCGCCCAGGGACACTGGGGGGGCGAAGCGCCGAGCCCGCGGGCTCCTCAGTTCCCTCGGACATTATCGGCTGACCCACCGTGATGCTCCCCTTCCCCCCCCCGCCCCCCCATAAAGGGAAGGAAGCACCTACACCTCCTCTATTGCCGAAGGCTCTTAATGCCGCCACGGCGCAGGGAATATTTGGGTGTTTTCAGAAGAATGGTTGTCAGAGTGACGTTTTTTTCTAACGCTCTCCAGTAATTTTTTTCTTATTTAAAATAAAAGTATTTTGTGTTAAAACCTTCTGCCAGAGTAAAACAAACTTGAAAGAATGCAGCCTTTAGTGTTTTGTGATTATGCTCGTGTGTAATAGATACATTTTGTTGATGTCATCCTAGTGCTAAGGAGAGGGACCAGTGCACTGTATAAGTTCAGCACCCGTAACTGTGTTTTGCAGAACAGGTTCCAACGTTTAGTCTGCATCTGGTGCTCCTTTCCCTCGGATTATTCTGTTTGTGCTTTGTTAGTTCACAGCCTTTCTAATCTATATTTTGACAGTTATAGGGCGCCAGGGTAGGGTCCTTTGGGTCCTTAATTAGTATCCTTAACTTTGCTCTGAGTCTTGCTCTTCCCCTTTTTACTTGTCCAGGGATATCTGGACGCTTGCCAAGGGAACAGTGTAGCTTGTGTGCACGTGGATAGAGCACCTGTGAAGTAGCCACATTAGGAAGAAACAGTAATGGAGTTGGAGAAGCTACAGCAGAGCTATACTGTTACCAGAGCTCATCTTTTATCTGTGGCTCCACACTGTGCAGAACATTCCCGGCTGCAACACAGATATGGCCAATGTCTGATTATGGCCAGAATGGTGCCAAACAGTCATCCCTCACATTTGTGTGCATTGCTTCATCCCCATCTCTTCTGTTGATGTTCTTGTTTAGGAGAGGGAGAAGGAGATACTCTTGTGTCTTTCTGAACATATAACTCACCTTCTATAACCTCTTTTTCTTTCTTGCCTTATCCTCCTCTGGATTTCCTCCTTCCTTTCTCTCTTTCATTAAATTCTGCTGATTCTCATTTGCACTTCAGCTGTTCTCTGTCCATTTGTTCTGTATTTGTGATTGGACTTTTATTGTCTTATCATTCTCAGACTTCTATTATCATGTCTCTTTAAGAAGTACTTAGTTCTGTAAATATGAATTTTACAATCCTCAATCTCCCTGATTTATTATTAGTGCTTTCTGTAAAATGCTATGTGTAACAAGGACATTGCAGAAAACATAACTTTCGTTCAGAAGCTTCGTTAAAATATTTGTCTTTTGCTGAGATCTGTTTCTTGGTTTCCTGTTCTCTTGTAAAAAGGAGTAAAAATTGAAATCAGTTTGACAGCAAATCCAGTTCTCAGTGACACAAAGCAGAAAAGAAGTAGACAAGAGTAGGAAGATATTGAGATATTGTATCTGTACGTCCTTGGCAAGTACTTCTAAACCTATGCAGTACTATTTAGTTTATAAATACATTATAAAGTGACTGTTCTTCTGCTGTCTGGTTTTGTGTAGGTTTTACCTTGCAGCTGGAAGGCAGTTGTTGTGCAGACTGTGTCCAAAAGCTATGCCAAGCTGTAGGGAAGCCATGGTGCAAACACTGCTGCAGGGCAGGGATACTTGATCACTAAAATTGGAGCTGTCCAGGTATTTCAAAATGAGAAAGTGAGCAAGCAGGGCAACACCTTGTGTCAAATCATGTGAGCACTAAGTGTGCTTGAAGCTGTTGTCAGCCAATACTCTGGGTGCTGTAATTTCTTAAAATTTGGTCTCTCTATTGACATCATTAGATCTGGAAATGCTTTACTGATCACAGACAATGTTTAAAATGAAAACCCCCCCTTTGGAATGTGGAAATCTCAGAAGGCTGTGTATTTTGTTTATGTCACTGGCTGATCTAGCCAATGTCTTGCAAGAGGGACAAATCTAGTTTGTAAAAACAAAGGGCAGGGATGAAAAAACTCCACCTGAAAAGGCTAAAAGTTTTGAAGTGATAGATGCTTAAGCACCTCTTGAATTGCTATAAAGAGTTTATTTCCAATGAAATGTGTTGTTTCACATTCTTTCACTTGATACAAACAGTGAGAATTAATACAGGTGGATTAAATCTGCAGCACTTCAAGTATTTCCTTTAAAACTAATTTTTAAAAAAGTTTACATAGACCTTTTTTTAAGGTTACACAGTGACCTTTTTGCCTGCTCCCTGACACCGGTCTCCTACTGTGCTACAGTGACACTTTGAGATTAATGAGATACTTCATTTGCTCTGTGGTGATAGGAAGTCTTGCAGATAACACTGAGGCTCCCAGGATGCACTGCCAGGTTCATCACATCTTGTCTATAGTCAGCGTGTGTGCATTCGTGTGTTACATGATCCAGATCCTTCTCTGTGCTTCTCTCCATTGTCTGAAGGTTATTAGTTCAAGGTTTTATTGATAAATGTGGAAGTGTTGCTTTTGGGAGATGGTGGGAGGGAAGGCTGTGGGCTTTCTCACCTGCCTTGTAGCTGCTCTGCACCAAGGCCTTTTGCTTTCAAAGTTCTGCACGTTCAGCTCAGCAAAGCGCACATGCAGCAGCAGACGTGGCCTTGCTGCCAAAAATAGTAAAGGAATGTAGTTGCAGTTTTAGTGGCGAACCCTGCCTTTTTGCCAGGATGGGTTACTTAATTTAGGCACCTACTTAAGCAACACCACTAATATATTTTATGCTAGAGTAAGCCATGCTTCGCACAGGCAGCTCTGCCAGAAAAACTATATTTACATATTTGTATATGTATGTATATATATGTCTAGAAACTTTGTTTCCCTATCCTAATCCTCTAAATAACCATCATCTCTGTGTGTGCTGTTGACAAGGCCCCCAGCCATTGTCTGGATGGAAAGCTTCCCACAAGCAGTTCTTGCAGCTCAGTGTTTCCTCTGGGACCCCCTTTCCAGCTCCTCTCCAAATGCAGTTTCAGGGCATCTCTTAACTGGGCCCATAATCATTATCTGGGTATGAGCCATCAGCAAGGTCCACTGGCCGATGCCCAGGTGATCAACTCCTCCCAGCTATCTGAGGTCCCTTTTCAGCCACCCCCATGTGCAGCTCTAGGATTTCTTTCTCTCTCGACCTTAAATATGACTTCAAACCCCCAGTTCTCTTGGTCTTTGACACAAGTCCCAGCAATTGCATTAGTAAGTTTCTCAGAGCCGAGTTTCTAGGAAGCACCTCCACTACTTCATTTGAAATCCCACTCCTTTTTTAGGAAAATTTATATATTAAGTATTGGCAAACTCTTTTAAGTTTAAATAAAGTATTGTTCCTTCTCCTCCCCATCTTGTCTCATTTCTGCAAAAGTAAGATTTTAATTTACAGAAAAATGTAGAAGTGAGAAGTGTACAGAATTGCTGCATTTGGGAAGGGTTATGAATATTCTCAGTTTTCAAGCTGGTTTGACAGGCTGTTGTTAAGGAACTTTGTCCTTGTAAGATGGGGTAAGATCTGGATGAGTGACAGTGAACAGGAGGTTGCTGCCCAGGCTGAGTCTTTTCTGTCATTCTCCTGCCTCAGCATGCAGTTTTGTGAGACTTCAGCCATTTTCTCAACCACCAGTATACTGGATTTGTGTAAATGCAATCAATACTTTAGATTTCTCACCAATCCTGAATAGATTTCCTATCAAGCCTACCAATTCTTTGATGTTTTTATGTTTCTATTTCTGCCAGCGAGTGTGGGAATAGTACCTTACCTGCAGAATTTCTAGGTTGGTTTGGTTTGGGTTTTTTTATTTGTCATGGCTCAATTTGAGGACCCTCAATTTGAGTGTTGTCTTACAGCATCACTCTGTTCTTCTTTCATTGCCTGCACCTCTGAGCACTTTGTGACTACACTTCCTATGAATTTTACTGCATAATTTGTTCCTTTAAGTAAGATTCTTCAGTTAGGATCTCCCTCTTCCCTGGTAATCAGAAGAAGACAATTCCTTTGCATACTTTTTGCTGGGTTACTGTATTGCTCTGAGAATTTTGGTTTCTCTCGGGCAGAATGAGCGGGGCCACGTTCCCCTCCCAGGCTGCCGAGATGGCTGAGATGAACCGGCTGCAGTACGAGATGGAATACACCGAGGGCATCAGCCAGCGCATGCGGGTCCCCGAGAAACTCAAAGTGGCTCCTCCGAATGCTGACCTGGAGAAGGGCAGCCAGGAAGGATTTCCAAATGCCAGTGTAACTATGCAGGTTCCAGAGCGAATTGTGGTGGCAGGTACGTCTGCATTGCAGTGCAGGTGAAAACTTAAATCAGTTTCTCAGATTTCTGGATGGAGAAAATACATATTGATACATCATTTTTAAAAGAACAACCTGTAGAACGTTTCTGGTGTTCAAACAGTTAAAGTTCTTTAACTTGGGAATTTTCTTAAGCTCTGAAAATGTTTCATTAATAGTTCTGTTGTAGCTTATAACGGAGACAGCTGATGGATTAATTATGAACAGAAGGTTTAATTGCTGGTGTTTCGTCTTACTATGCTATTTTTGGCGGAAGATTTAATGGTTATTGATTTACATCTGATTTTAAGATAAAGTAACTATAACAAGTTTTGGGGATGGACTCTATGTTTGTCATGCAAAATGTGTTTGATTTTAATCAGAATGCTTATTTTTTTAAGAATTTGTCTACTATAAGTGGACTCTCTCAGTACTACTTTAGTATTTGTGGTCATGGGCTTTACAGTGATAGATCCAGAACTGCTGAAGGTCTTACAGTTTGCAAAAGGTGTGACATGCATATATTTTATGCTTTGATGTCCCCAGTCAACTACACTACTAATAGGACTGTGTCTTGGGTGCTCTCACTTGTAATAACAGTTGATGTGGTTCAGGGTTACTCAGGATCATTGTTCTCAGAGAAACTGCTCAAATAAGTGTCAATTAATGCGGTCTTTATGAGGACTTTAACAATAGTTTTTGACATACAAGACCTGTTAAAGAAGGTTATGCTTCATCATTTGGCATAGGCAGGGGAAGTAACTGCTGTGATGTCCTTTTGAACTGTAGCACTGGCCCTCAGGCCTCAGAACAGTTTGCTTTCTGTTGACAACTGATGTTCTTGCAGGTAATAGTGAAGACATTCCATTTTCCAGACCAGCAGACCTTGACATTCTTCAGTCTACTCCATTCAAACCACTGGCATTGAAAACTCCTCCCCGTGTTATTTCTCTTAGTGACCGACCGCTAGATTTTTTGGACCTAGAAAAGCCTTCACAGCAGACACCTCAAAGTGAAGAGGCCAGTACTTATTTTGTTTTTTCCTTAGATGAGAAGCATTCTACTAAAGAAAGTGAAATGGCCCAATGATTTCTCTACTGCAGTGCAGATCAACTTGGTGCTGACATATGTTGGGAAAATATAAAAATATTTATATTAGCACTATAGTAGTTCTGATTAGACTTTGAAGTGGCAGATGGCCTGGGCTTGCCGTGCTCAGCAAGCTTACTCACTAGTTACAAAAATAAAGTCATAAGTAGAACTACTCAAAATACTTCTAACAAAAAGATGTTTGTGATGAAGAGAAAGCTGGAAGGCTTTGTTTTGATTTACAGAGTATCAGAAAAAAAAAAAGATTCTTGTATATAGTTATACATTATAATGTATATGGTTAACCTCTGGACTTCATAGCCTGATGATATAACACCACACAGAATTAATAAGTTTTAACAAAACTCTGAAAACCAGCTTCAAAGAATGGTATAACATTGGTATCCAGGTGAATGATGGCAATTGACACCTTAAAAATCAAAAATTATTTATGAAGCTGCATATTCTATCGACTTATAAAATACAATAGAAATATGTTTCTCTCTGGTGTTAGGAAGTAATCCCAGACTGGATAAAGCTGGAAGGGGCCACTAGTCCAGCCTCCCTCAGCACAGTCATCCTAGACCATGTTACTCAGGGTTGTGTCCATAGGGCTTTGAGTAACTCCAGAGAATATTCAAAATTCTGTTAGTTCATAATTTTGACATCAGATCACATAGACAGGTAACAACAGGACTGCAGTAAGTTTGGAGCTTGATTTTACATTTACCAGTATCACACACCCTGTCATCAATTGTTTTCTGCTAATCACCGTGAAACCCATGAAAATGTGCCTTGGTATGTGAGGGCAGATCTGACTGACAGACCTCCAGTACACAGTGTTGTGTCCTGGAACTCTCTGGCTTTTATGTCCCTTTCGTCCCCTCGCTGCAGGTCCGCTCGGTGGGAAGGCTGAAGCGAGAGCGCTCCATGAGTGAAAACGCCCCGCGGCAGAATGGGCAGCTGGCCCGCAATGATTCCATGTGAGTGCAGCCCCGCCTGCAGGGCACTGCTGCAGCTTTGGGACACACTTCCTTTGTTCCTTACCTCCTACTCATTTGCTTTCTCAACTAATGTTTTGTATGCTGTGGCAAGTACATAATTTTAACTGTTGTAACGCCAGCGTTTTTCTTTATTTCTATGAGTTTTGCTTAGGGAGGAGACTTCTTGCAGTGGTTGGGTGGAAGTGTTTGTGGGCTCACAGTTGGTTTCACCAGTTACCATGAATTGTTATTTCAGGAGATTTTTAAGTTTCTGAGTTGGTATCATATGTTTTTCCCATTGAATTTTCAGGAAAGGGAGTTCTTTGCTCATTAAATGTCCCCAGTTCTCTCACTGTTGATATTACAATGATTTTCATTCACAGAAGAAGAAATATTTTTATTTCCTCATAAATATTAGAATAAGTAATTTTTCTGTGATGTCACTGTGCTTCATATATTGGAGTCTGAGTATATATACCTTAATATTTTCTGACCAAAATGGCAAGGAGTATTTAGAATTGGAAACTTCATTTATTGTTACCATCCAATGTAGCAGTTCTTAGGGTGCTTTCTGAAGACGTACATGTCTGTAAATTTTTATTGGATATGATAGTCTTTGATTAATCATGGGTTACTCTAAGTGACAGCATCTTTCCACCTGGAAATAACTGGTTTTGCAATGTAACACTCAGGAATCTTTTATATGTAAATTTTAATTCAGCTGCCATAAGGAATGCTTGCCTTAGAAAAAAGGCTTTAGATTTAAGGTTTAGAAGATGGGATTGATCTGATCCAATGTAGACTGTATAAAACTATTCCTAAATCACCACAAAACTTAATTTTCAGTCACTAGAGGGAAATAAGTACATAACCTAGTTAGGGTCTACCTATTTTGAGTCTAAAGTAGATTAAGTGAATAATGTCCTAGAAATACCTGTTGTCTCCTATTTACAGCAGGAACACTAAGAGGTACTATGTGTACTACTTATCTGTCCACCTGCTAATTTGGCTATAATGAAATGTACTCTGATGCATGTTCCAGACATGTTGTAATTCTTCTATTCCAGATATTCGTGGAAATACTGGTTCATATCTTCCTCTTCTTATTTAGTCAGACTTTCGGTTCATACAAGGTTATAGGTGCTCAGGCCTGCAGAGTCATACATATTTACTGAGCTGGCAAAACTCGCATTCCCATCTTTAAGCTCCTGATCAACTCAGTCTCTGGGTGTCCTATCAGCCTTCTCCGTGTCCAAGTTCCCTGTGGTGTCACTTACCCAGTAATGTCCTGTTGGACTGGGCACTCTAGAATTTCGCTTCAGAATGGCTTTCCCTTGCCCATCTGGTAACCTGGACATGGTATATGCTGGAGTAGATGGTCTTCATGTGATGGGAGCTTCTTGTGGAAACCTTTCTCCCTTTGATGCTGCCAGCTCTGCTTTGCCAGTCTTTGATGTATTGCACTTAAAAGGAAAAACAGATGGTAAAGAAGTTTTTGCAATTTCCTGGAATTGCTTTACACTTGCTCCCCATGTTAATTGAGTCTTCCAAAAGTCGTGGGCCATGCCAGCCTCTGAGAAAACTGTAAGTTCAGCTCTGACTGTAGTTGCTGTCAGATTTCTCACACCTGTGGACTTCTTGAATCTGAAAATCCCGAATCTGTAAAATTCAGTCATGTGCTTTACTGTCACTCAATAGTTAAATATAGAATTACTGGTTTTAAATGGTCTGAATGTTATTCGCTGTCACAGTTTTTTAATCTCCTATCAATCTTTCAGAGGCTTAGCAATACAATAAGCACCTGCAATCCTGTAGATTTTATCAAGGAACATATAACTGACAGCTGACATGACTCAGTTTATCATTTACAAAACCCAGGAAATTATGCCACACCTGGAGATTAGTTTTCCTCTCATGATGCCCACGCTAGCGCTTGATAAAGTCTGTAAAATAAATCAAAATTCCAATGCCAAGCACTTTCCATGTATCTTTTTGATTGATCCAGGATCTCTTCTCTGGCTTGTATGAAAAATAACAGCTGGATAATATTGAGCCTTCTGATCTGTATTCTCTACTGCCCATGTGGAAGACATCCTTCTTCATTGCAGTATTCTGCACTTGCTGATCTGCAGATAATGTATTTCAGTAGAACTTCATTTTTCTCTTGTCCTCCAAAGTGCTTGTTTTCTTATGACAGAAGTTATGCTGTGTCTAGTGTTAGATCATCTGCTTTGAAATCATGGAGGTTCCTAGAAATGGCTTCTTTCTCTGTCATAATTGCTTCTTCTGATTCAATATGATCCAAAAAAAGAAGTCACTTTGAACATACTATAGCACTCTGTGATGCTGAGTCTGACATTCTTCCCTTATCTGGATTTTGTCACTCTCCAAGTGGAGAATGTGACTTTGTACCTGGCTAACTCTCAGGAGAATGTTCTGTGAATTCAGATTGTAAAAACACTGTATCCGCAATGGAACCTGGGAGGCTTCTGCAAATGCAGGAAGGCCAGGCCTTCTGTACTTGGTGAAAAAGTAACCTCTTGGCTCTTGTTTCCTCACAGTTTAAGCCTATAGGACAAATAGTGTAAACTGCAAAAAGAGAGACAAGTTTCATGTAAATCCATTCTTTGCAGTACAAAAAATGTAATTGTGCACCTGTTCCCTCATTTATATCACCTTGAAATTCCTTTACCATCTGTAAATACTAATTTTTCCAATGATACAAAAATACAAGAAACTAGCTGCTCCTGAAGTTCTTATATCAGTGTTGTTAGCTGAAAAAATAGTTTACTTCTGCACTAACAAATGCTGTGGTACTCTACCCTGACAAAAATCAGCTCTTTGTGCTTAGTGAGTTTGGTTCACACCTTCAGATAGAAAAGGAAGTCCACATGGGCAGCTCAGATGTGGTCTTGAGGATTCCATTGAAGAGGCACTTGGAGCACTGCCTTTTTAAACCTTTGTTTTCAAAATACGACTACAGTTCTTGAGTTTTAATCAAGGACACTGTTTTCCTCCTTGGACAAATATGCAGATGTACTGTGTGAAATTCCAGTGCTTGACTTACAAAGTGGCAAAATTAAACATTCTGGAATAGATTGTCAGGTGCAAATGAGAGTTGGCTCCCTAGCACAGTGTTCTCGACATGGCACAAGTTATTGTTTCTCTTCTCTTGTCTTTCTCTTCCTGTCATCCAGTTGCATGCATAGACAGTTCTGAGGATTTTTTGGCAGCTGGGCTTCACTAAAGTCAGTAATTCTGTAATACTCTTAAAAATCCTGGGACTAACAAGTACCTGCTGGTACAATAACTGTCTGTTTAGCAATAATGACAGCTCTAAATTACAATCCCTCTATTTCTAAGGATGCTTACTTAAGAGATTGCAATTATTATTCAAGGTGGCACAGATCACATACTGTCCCAAGAAATAAAATGCCACGGTTCCAGTCACCTCTTTCGACTAAGGATTGCACGTAAGCCTGAATGTTACCTGGTCTATGAGAATCAAGAGTCTATTTAATTCTGTAGCTCTCTGCAATACTAATATTCTGACTAAGTACCTGTAGTTTAGAATATAAAATTTGAAGCAGCTACACTGAATGCGTGGTTTCTAATTTTGCTTCAAGGTTTCTCAAACTTGGTCAAATTGTTTCCCTCTGTAAAGACCATAGGGAAAAACACCTGACAGGGAAGGAAGGGGACAATTAAATTTCAAAATAGCTTTAGTTTGTTTGACTTTTTGTTCTTTGGCTGATTTTGAATAGCTGGAGGAACAAAGCTTTTAGTTGGTCATTTCAAGCCAACGCTGAATGCAATGATTCCACTTCTGTATTGGAAGTCACCAAACCACCAAAAGTGCATGGAAAAGTGAGCAGCACTAAATTTTCTCTCTGCTCCAGCCTTTTCCTTAGACTAACACATCTTTCTAGAGAATTCAGTTTCACAGTTTGAGAAATTCTGATCTTCATGCAAGTGATGGAGGAAAAGGTGATGGTGTGCACGTCTGTCTATGTGCTTGAATTTAAAATAACCTTAGTTAGTTAAATCTGTTTGCCTCTCCTTTGATACTAGCAGAACTGCAAATCAGAGAAATACCTGAAATAAAACCTGTGTACATCACAAATGCTTTGAGTAGGTTTAGGAGAGATTACTGCTAAGCTAAAAATACTGCATATAGCAAAATGCTACTGGACTCTTTCAAAGTAATGTCTGTAATTTCACGTTGTTTGCTTTGGTTCCAAGCTCTGAAATTGACTGGTGTCTGTAACCAGGGAGTAATCAAGTAAGTGGCTGGAGCCGTATGTAAGAATTCTTTTCAGAAACAAAATTATGCCTACAAGTAACACCATCTAACTAGAAATGGAGGAGGGAAGGGGGATAGCCACCATGTCTAATGATAAGTGCTTATACCACATATTAGAGAATTTTCCTTATGGCAGAAATGTTTTTTTCGTATGTTATCTGCACTGATTTGTGTACCAGGTAATTGCTTCATAATATTTCTTCTCCATGGTCTCTGACACAGTCTAAAGGACTGCCCGATGTTTACAGGACAGTAATTTCAAATCCTCAAAAAGGAAAATGAAAGAAAAACTATGCTTCTCTCTCCACCCCCCAGTCATGGCCTTTGTGCCCTTCATAGAATTATTCTCGTTTTTTCCTTATTATATACACTTGGAATTTAATCAGCACATGTAACTTAATTCTAGAGAATTCTGTACAGTTTTAGTTTAACTGGGGGTCTTTGGTTTTGCTTTTTAATTTTTTAGAATTTTTTAGTAAACACAGAAATTTTTGTATGCAAATATCATTACTATAGTATTTACAGTAATACCTTTCTGGACAACAGGAATTCTACAATATCTTCTGTTTTGCAATATGTCTAAATATTATTTGATACCTTTTTTTTAAAGTTGTCTTTCCCCCTCTTCTGTAAATCTCTGAAGTGATAAAAAGGAAAAATTACTCTTAATGTAAAACATATTGTGCATTCAAGCCTTAACTCTTCCATCATTTGCCTCAATCCAGCAAATCCCCAAGGAGTAAAAACTCCTATAAATTCACTTTAGTGGCAAGTTTTTGGTACTTGACCCTGCTCTTTTTTAGTGAATATTGGCATTTCTAGTGCAATTCCAGAGTAAAATGTGTGGGTGTGACCACTACCATTGATCAAAAAGCAGAAATCATCATAAATATAGAAGAAAGGTGGATTCTACAAGTGTTGGAGGACAATAAAAGCTGTAAGGAAGCAACCAGATATTTATTGAAATGTACTGTATGTCAGCATGAAGAGACACCTGCCCTTTAGGTGATAAACAATGACCAGTATCAGCCAAGCACTAGCTGTTGCAGGCTCTGAATGTCCCTGGAAGCCCAGGAGGCTGAACTCTGCCCTGGAGGAGGTGACACTCGTGTAACATTCTTTGAGTCAGTCTGTTCAGTGCAACTTTCTTTCTTACTCAGTTTTGTGATCTTGCTGCCAGCCACTTGCAGAGCAGCTCTTTTCAAAGTAAGAGTAGCCACAGAATTCTGACCCAGCTAGAGATGAGCCAATATCAGACTAACTTCCAAGTACTCAGCATTAATGTTTTATTAAAATGCCAAGGTCAGAAAGATTAGTGTTCTAAATCCACAGCTGTTCTGGCAAAGCACAAGGGGCAAGGAAATGTGTTGAAATATGGGTGCTAATCTAGGAATAAAAACTAACCCAAGATTTAAAGGGTACAGTGGCTCACACTTGGTTTGCATGTGTGTTAATACTTACAATTAAATTAACACTAATTAATTCCTATTTAAAAAGCATCTCACCTAATAAAGTTTCCAGATTTAAAAAAAAAGCCTTGATGTGTGTAGGAAACATGAATAAAGTCACTTCGAATATAAAGAAATATAAGCAAATCATAGGCAGTTTATTAAAACTAGTATCTCTCTGATAGACAAATTTTGTGTAATCCAAATGGCCATGTTTGAATTCCTGTCCTGCATATTTTAAATAATATTTTTTGCATCAGTCCACAAGTTCAATCATGTAATTCGTTGTCACTGGAAAGTGAATTTTTTACTATTTTTGGAATTTCTTGCAGTTTGCCTTTCAACTTGTTCATGTGCAAATCAAAATACTATCTTGATCACAGCTTCCAAAAATTTTGTTGAAGGGGTTCTGTGTGAGATTCTCCATATTGAAAAAGGCTTGTGTTTTGAAAAGAGATGATGATTTTCTTAAAATGCCAATGCTTATAAAAACACTCCTCTCATTGACGGCAGTGGGGACTTGAATACTGACTTCAACAGGTACAGATTTAGCTGTACAAGCACTCTCTAGAACTAACTTATATAACAGATCAAAACTGTATCCTTATTACTACTTGTGTTTGTTTCTGATGCAGATATGTAAATGTAGCTCATAATCCCCACACTACTCGAATTTGGGAGCATTACCTTACAGCGGTGGGAGAAGGGTAAACCAAAAGCAAGCAATAAGCATTTTGGAATGGGGTCTATCTGAAAAGCGTTTTTTCGTTTAAAATTTGACTCTAGTATTTCTCTTTTCATTTACTGTGCTTGTACAAACAGTGTGACCCCATCACTGCAACAGGCTCGTGTCTGTCCTCCCAATATGTTACCTGAAGATGGAACTAATCTTTACTCTGCTCGCGGCATTTTGTCGTTTATCCAGTCTTCCACTCGTAGGGCTTACCAGCAGGTCTTGGATGTGCTGGATGAAAACCGCAGGTGATTGGTTGTCACTGATTCTGCCAGCTTCTGCTGCTTTGTTTTTCATTTATCCTTTTTAGTGGAGTTTGGTTTCTGTTTAAAAAAGATGAGATGAAATTATTTGCTTTTGCTTTCCTTTGCTTTCACTATTCATAAGCAATTTAAATGTCCAAAATTCACATTTCAAAATGCTTCTGTTTCAAATACAGGATTGTTACGGTTTCCTGCCAAACAAAAATCTAAATAGGAAGGGTTAGCCTGTGGCTGCAAGGGGTTTTTCTGTTCTGAGATTATCAGTGTTTTCTACAATTAATACTTGACACCGAGCCTGCAAATTTACAAGCCTCCGCTTCTGCTTTTCTCTTGGTGAGCAGTAGTGCAAATCAATAAGATTGGATTGATGATGTCATAAAGCTTTAAAACAAATGTGCAGAAACAGGCATTGTAGACTACTTTTGATCATGTGTCAAGCCTTGAAACTCTTATGTTTCATATTGGGAAGTTCTCTCTGGTGGCCATGTGACTTGACGATGGCCACGTTAGCTGCTGAGAGCAAGAAAGGCAGGGGGCACTGAGGAGCTGGTTACTCCTCTGATTATTGCTGTCTCCGATTTTATGGATAACCTGACACCTGGAGAGTAAAGAGCCAGAACAAGCCTCATGGTAATCCCTGTATGGTTACTTCCATTCTCTTCAGTGGAGTTTTGCCCACGTGATGTATCCTTTGTCTATTTCAGTTTGGGACGTGGAAGCGTTCCAAGAGCTGTGTGTTTAACGCTACAGAAACATTCATAAAGACTAATAATGGCAATGTTCATTTACTAAAAGCAATTGTCAGCTTAGGTGTATGCACAGAAGCTCAGGTAACAATTGCACACAATCTCTAGTGCAGGGCCAGCTCAGACCTCTAGGGCTTTCCAGGAGGTTGAATTAGGGGAAATAATTGGTAAGAACATTGGGAGGAACTGCTCA
The DNA here is from genome assembly GCA_013400735.1 of Pomatostomus ruficeps. Lineage (NCBI taxonomy): Eukaryota > Metazoa > Chordata > Aves > Passeriformes > Timaliidae > Pomatostomus > Pomatostomus ruficeps. The sequence continues at coordinate 21,096 of VYZT01052751.1, forward strand.
TTCCTCCTGCAGCCCTTCAGTGTGGCCTGTGCTAGCAAGTTCTTTGAAATTTGCTGTCTGCCTCTGCTAATATCCCAGCAGCACATTTATTATTTGTAGTGTGGAGTTTAAATTATTTGCTTTCTAGTTGTTTTGGTAATGAACTGTGACTATCAAGCCAATCTTAGTGTGAATGCCTGTGTGTTTGCAGTCACTTTCCAAACTGGCACCTCACCATATATATAATGACAATATATAAATGCCCATATTAACATTCCTGAATTGTAAAGAACTCCAGTCCTGCTGGCCTTTGTGTTCTTAAAAAGGGACTCAGAAAAACAAACAAAATTAGCTGCATAGAGTTTCTTGAAATACTGCGACTTGGATGCCTAACTAATGAATTATTTAATCCTATGAAATGCCAGGCTGTAGCCATTAAAATTTTGATGCCTATCAACAGTTGGGCACTAATACTTTTTTTTCCCTTATCAATATTAAAATTATATGGAATTATAAATTTGTTTAGCCAAATAAAAGCTCCCAGATAAGAAGAAATTTTACTGTCTATGAACAATAGCTTTTATGGATTCTGTGCCAGTTATTCTTAGATAGATTGAAACTGTAGCCCTTTTCCCAGTCTGCAGTGAAGCTAACAGGTTTTATTCCTGGCTTCTCTTATGTATGTTCTTGCCCGTGTTTTCTTGGATTCTGGAAAACAAATCCATATACATACATACACTTTCAACTTACTTCAATTATCAGAAAAATTCTAGGATTTGGAATACTTCAAAAGCTGCATTACTCATCTTGCTTTGAGTTAATTTTTGAGGTGTACTTACCTTCCTAGAAGGAGTGGGAAACCTGTTTCTAGTCACCTGCAGATAAATAGGTGCCAAAATAATGAACTTTTCAATAAGGTGAAAGGGTATTCTTTGTGGCTGGGTGTTTAGACACCCACCATTACAGCTGGCATGGGAATGTGAAATTTGGATGATCCACTTGCATGGTTGCAAAATATTGTTCATTTTAAATTGCTCCAAACCTATACTCTGTTCTTTTGCTCTGTGTAATGTGCTTTCTATCTCAAAGCCTTACCTGTTTTAACATTTTATGCTTAATACTTGAAGAGATCTTTTAAAATTAACAAGATCTGACTGTGTTACTCACTGAAAATATTTTTAACTTGTTTTTATAGCTTGTCTTTTTTTTTCCCAAACATTTTCCAATCTACTAAAACTCCTAACGGTAGGTGCTGATGGTACTGCTGCAGATAATGAGTTATGCCTAGCTCAGCCAGCACTGCTCACATAAAGGGTTATTTAAATGAGCAACAGTTTAATGATCACTGTTTACTCTTACATTTCCTTCAGCTTGGACAAGGACAGTGGGTCAGTTTTGGTTTCTAGTTCTAACCATTTTTCTGTTTCAGTTTCTGTGGAGTGACTAGGGCCCACCCCTAGTGTCTTTTAAAGAGTGATCTTTTATGCTCTAGACAGCAGAAAAAAATCTGAAAACAAACCACCCAAACAAACAAACCCCCAAAACACTCCATCTATTTAAGGAGATTTTAGTGATGTCTTAAAGGCAGGAAAAACAGACAATTTCATATCTGTATAGAGTTGTGTTGAAATCTTTACTTTATCTAAACTGTTCTTCATCTCCTGGGTCAGTACATTTGATTTAGGAGGAAAGAACATGGCAATTTATTATTTCCTTCCTTTAGGATAGCCCTTTCTAAAAAGTCATTGTCCTTTTTAAATGCCAAACTTCACCCACATAATCATATCCTGAGGTTTTATAAGATCACTTTTTATATTGAGGAAGTTACTGATATTTTTCATTGTAGAAATAAAATGGGAAGTGAGTTAAGACCATCAAAGAGGGCTGCACTTGACTCTGGCCTGAGTGATAGAGTTCAGAAGGAAATGGGATGGGTGTGCAGATGGGAAAGAGGCTGGAAAGGGCAGCAGCTATTGTTGTGTGGGGGAGCTGCTGGCAGCACTGAGACGAGCAAGGGGAGCAGTTTGAGCCAGCCACTGTCCTGCTTGTACTCGGCTCACACAGTGCATGTCTCAAACACATCCCTTTAATGCCACTGCCCATTGTTATGGCCTTGCTGAGACTTGCAGAGGTGTTTGAAGGGACAGCCAGAGGTGAACACAGCTGCTGAGCAAGGAGTGTGTGCTGGCCCCAGCCCCTGTGCGCAGGCACAGAAATGATGGAAGCCGCACCCAGGTTCTTGCATTGTCCACCCCTCGTTGCTTTCCTCCCAGACTGTGTGTTTAGGGTTGCATCCTCACTGTGGAAGCAACAAAGTCAGACCAGATTCTGTTGCTCCTTGCCTCACTGCCTGTTTTCCCACTGTTATTATATTGTATTCCTGTGCATTCCCTTAGAGTTTGAGGTTGCTGCTGTATTTGCAGGGAGTATACATGACCTTGAAGTTCTGGCTTCTTCTGATCATGCACTAATGTTGAAGATGGACAGAAGAAGCCAGAAAATGTAAAGTTCTAATGTACTCCTCTTTTTTTAATGTATACTTATTTTTTTAAAGAAGGCCATGCATTTAATAGCTTGCCTATATTGTACTTGTGCATTCTGTATTTACCAAAAAACTTGCTGCTGATTTTGGGGCAAGGATCTCAGTTGTGAGGCCACTGTGATGTATGTAATCAATTTTCTGTTGATATAAAAAACCAAGCAAAGCAGGTAGAAGTGTAGAAGAGGTGGGCAAGTGTTGTGGTATGCCTTTTGTGTCCACCTGTAATGAAATAAAATGTGAACTGTAAAGAAAAGGAGGAAATCTTGCGCAGCTTCTCAACAGCCTGTCTGTGTTGGGAAGTGAGAATGAAGACTGGTCTTTAAGTTCCTTACTTGCACAGATCCCGGAGTGCTCTGGGTTTGTGCCTTGCTGTAGCCCTCAGCTGTCTCCAAGCCTGTGGCTTTCCTTGGGAAGGGTAGTTCTGAATTAATATTGATTAATTCTACAACAGCTGTAAAACTTTGTTTGCCAAAAGATAGCACAGAGGCTGAATTTAGAGAGCACTTGAGACTATTGTTCTCATTACACAGAATCCAAATGTTGTCCTGTGTCAGATGGTGTGGGAAATGCCTGCTGGATGCTGGCCCTGGCATTCACATATCTGCCAGTTATTTACAGATGACTTATGTTCTCAGGGAAATTTTGTGACCTTTCCCATAGCTGCTGTTTGCTCGATTTCTTACACTGTCTCAAAGTATTTAGTTGTAGCTTCTGTCAGACTAGGCATTAGACACGCTGAATTATTTCTCTGATTAGAAATAGCTTTTATTTTTGTTAACGTTCTGCAAGACCTCATACATTTAGGTAAGAACATTCTTCTATTGTATGTATTGGAAATGGGGCTTTCTGTTTTGTAAAACACATCATGCTGGCTTAAGTGCTAGAGAGAAGAACATTGTGGTGTGCACTTAACGGTGCTAAGTAGACTAGGACCTGGTCCTAATGAATACTGCATCAGGTAGCAGAGTTTGCCAAGGCTCCTGTATCTGTTCTTTTCAAGTGAAGCTGGTGGTTGTGATATTTTTGCATGGTTCTGACTGGTTTTCAGGCTGGGCCACAGTGTTCTCCCAGCTGCCTTGGCACCAAAGCTCTGCCTCCTATGTGGACCTGCTGTAAAAATCTTCATACCTGGATTCCCTTTTTCTTCAGGTTTATAGCCTGCAGTATATGTGGGTTAAATGCACGATACAAGTATCTCCAGTTGTCATTGGGAAAATTAAAGAGATTGAAAAGAGATTTCAGGCTCCTGCAGAGTTTATTGCACATCTGTGACATGGAACACTAATGCCTCATTTCCAGAGGCACTGAAAACACATAGTACCAGCTTGTCAGAGGGTACTGCTGGTCCCCACATGTGCTGTAAACTACAATACAGTAACTTCTCCTTGCAAACTTCATGGATATTAAAAAGTTGCAGCAGTTTAAAAAGCTCTACCTTTTCTTCCTCTCTGTCCAAAAAGAAAAAGAGCAACAATTACAAGGATGTTCATACATCTGCTTGAGACTTGTAGTCACTTGTCCCTGGAGAGATCTACCTCTCTCCAGACTATACATGGCCCTTTGGCCACCAGCCCAGGTCTTCTGAATTACATCTAGCATAGATGAGTACAGGAAAGACAAATCTCCCCTTTCCCTAGAAAGACCAGAGGATGATTAAAAGGTCTTTTATAAGTATGTGTAGTACATTTATTGATTTCGTGTTATTTTTAGGTGAGGTTTTATATTTGGGGGCTAAATTTTTTTTTTAAACCTGAAGTTTCCCATGTTTGTTTTATAAGGCTGATAATATTCACCTGAATTTTTACTCCAATAGTTTGCCTTCTGTAAATGAAGCTGCATCATGAAAAATCTGCTTACATGTCTTAGCTGCAAAAACATTCAGTGTTGATTAAATTTAAGTAAGAGGAATATGAAAGTGCAATTTACAACAAAATAAATTATAGAAGTTATAGTGAAACATTTTAGAGTATATCTGGAAGTATTTTGATGTTCCTTTGTTCTGTGTGTTTTACCTCTTATCTCTGTTTGTCATTTCCTGTTTCTGTCGTGTGCTTTCAATCTACAAAAACCTGCTGTAGGCCAATGTTACGTGGTGGGTCAGCTGCTACCACTTCCTCTAACCCTCATCATGACAACACCAGGTAAAGAGCATTTTTTTGTTAGTCATGATCCACTAATTCTAAAACTCAGATTTCTGTTTCCCTCTTTCCAGTGATGTTGTTTTAAAACACAATGCTCATTTTTATGCTGCCTCTCAACTCCTGAGATATTCCAGGCCTTTGTTTATTCCCCATCTGAGTCACCTGCCCAGACCTCAGTTGTCTGATAGACACAATGTGCTGCAGAACTCTGAGTCATGTGTGAGGGGAGACTCTTACATTACATGAGCTGTATAGTTCAAGTATTTGCTATTTAATAGTGAGCTTGCTAGAAAATTTGAGCTTACCTCACCTAATTTGGAGGTGCTCTCAGTAACACGGCTATGATTGATTGTTGGTTGTGGCTGGAGGCCTTTTCACTGCCATTGTCTTGGCGGATTGACATCATTTCAGTGGAACTGGATTATGGTTTGATACATAATCCCATGGTCAGGATGATGAAAAAAAAAATAGTCCCTTCACATCAATTTTTCCCATTTACCATTTAGACTTCAGTGTTTTCATGGAAATGGAGGTTAGATTTGTGTTTAAGGAGAAACTGGATTCAAGCAGGTGATTCTTCTCAAACTCAGGAATTCTGTTTTTTAAATGGTCCAAGAGGTATTTCAAGGGGTTTCTTGCTGGTAATCCCCTTGATTTAATACTTGGAATGGTTTGGAAGTTATAGAGCAGCACTGGTACTCTGTGATGTGAGCTGGGAGGGAGGCATGTGCATCTCACTGAAATGCTGACCCTCCCTGCCTTTCCCAGGAGAGGGTGAGGGACAACTGTGCTGTAGATCTGGTAGAATTTTCTAGTTTTTTTACTGTCTACTACTGCTAAAAAATGGCTACAAAAAGACCATCCATCATCAGGAATCTCTTTGGCTTTCAGAGGACCTGCAGAGAACGGAAAACTTGATTTATTTTTTTGCAGAGCTGAGGGATCTCACTGTTACTGAATGCCAGACTAGTGCAACTCTCATGTAGAAATAGCAGTTCTTATTTAGAAACAAAGTATTGATGAGCAGTGATACATGGAAACGTGACAGTGTTTTGGGGTAAGAGAGGCTGCTTGAGCTGAGAGCATTCTAGACAAATTTCCTGAAGGTGATGGAAGAACTTGCAGTGCAAAAGTAGTTTCTGCACTTAAGTGCATTCTGTAAGCTTCAGGAATTCTACTCATATTCTTGTTAGTTCAAGTTGACTGTTAACTGTCATTAATGCAAAACATTATTTTAGGTGTATTTGTTGTCAGTTTGGTAGCCTTGGCATTACTTTGTTCCATTTCTTAAGCTGTTTGCAGCAGTTGATTGTGGGTCCTAATGAGAAAGGAAGTCAAGGGGAGCTAATATTGGAAACTGAGGTTTTAAGACAGAAAGTGAGACGCTCAGGGGCAGGTAGAGGATCAAGAACTGCTTTTACCTGTTAGTTGTTGGAAATCAATCTGGTTAAGAGATAGCACTTGGATGATCAAAATACGTACCTGTATAGACTTTCTGCCACTTTTGAACTGGTAATGAATGTTCTGTATTTATTTAACTTGTCCTGGAGCTGGAATAATGCTCTTTCTGAATTGCTGCATTAAAAAACCTGAGTGCCCTGGAAACAAACTTTCTAATGCACACAAAATTCAGCAAGCAGCGAGTGACTCTGTGCTGGGCTCTGTTTGCCAGATCCTCTGCCTAAAATACAGAGATTAATGTGACTGAGGTGCTTAATATCAGTAAATGTGTCCCCTTGGGATATTTAAGTAGGTACTGAGCATAAGACCCTTTGCAAGTCTCCGGTTATTTCTACACCTGCCAGGTCTCTTGCAGCTTTGGCACTTTAGGTCAGGCAACGTTCAGGTTTCATGAATCATTTAAATAACTGGAAAGAGTCTTTTGAGGAATTGTGTGTCAGCAGGAAGTTTGTCTCTGTGGAGAACTTCCAAAAATATTTAAGTGTGGAGAGCAAACAACCCAAATTTAGTCAAACACGTACCCACTTCATATGTGTTTATGCTTTACTCAGTTAGGATCCTATTGAAATGCAACTCCATAATGCCTGTAAAAAAAAAAATAATTCCTCTCTCCATCACCACCAAAATATACATCTACTAGACTGTTGATAAATTATGGTACTTGCCGATCTGCATGGCTGAGACAGCTGAGCCTTCTCCTTTATTTGATAGATATGGTCTCTCCAACTTTGATACGATGCTTGAGGGCACACCAGATGACATGACAGTTGTAGATGCTGCCTCCTTAAGAAGACAGGTATGTAAAGCACAGTAGTTGACAATATTAGGATAAAACTGTAGTGGTAAAATGGGGGAAGAGGTTTTCACGGGCTCCTCTCTGCCCCTGCTGGACTGCCCTCACATATCATGTATTGTCCTGGGAATCTGGAGAATCTGACTCCATTTCTGTTCCTAAGTATTAGGGACTGCAAGATCTGATCACTACTGATTGAAGACAGAAAGTCAAATTATCAATTGTTTAACATCGATGTCTTTGAGATACTAATTTTACGTGGTTATTTGGAAGCTTCTAGAAAGTGTGGCCACTTTTAATGAAATATTAAAAGCCTTTATTTTTTTTTAGATAATCAAACTTAATCGCCGTCTCCAGCTCCTGGAAGAAGAGAACAAAGAGCGTGCTAAGAGGGAAATGATCATGTATTCCATTACTGTAGCTTTCTGGCTACTCAATAGCTGGCTTTGGTTTCGGCGCTAGACACAACTCTCAGAAAGATTTACTAGCTGAAAACACAAACAATTTTCAAAATTCCTTGTTTCTGTTTCTGAATTGTATGCTGTTTTATAATGAATACACTGGAAACTTCTACCACAGATAAAGGCTCTAGAATTGCAGTGTTAAAGGGACACCTTGTTCAGTTACAATGTATTTAATAGATTTGCATTGCAAATACTGCAGTATCGTCCTTTGCATGCTTCTGTGTAAACATGGACCAGCCCATGGGATGTCTTTGTGCAGTATGACAGTGGTCTCCAGGACTAACTGCTGGAGGTTTTGTTGTGGAGCAAAGAGAACAAATGGAATGGGTTTGGAAAAAAAACAACAAACAACAAAAAGGAATAAAAAGTCATTTTTACTGTTCTGTTGTTAGATGCAATTAAACAATTGCATTAGTTTTCCTTTAGTCCAAGTAGTTTGAGGTGTGCCATAATCAAGGAGTGTGTCCTGTTTCATGAGTATGTTTCTTGTTTAAGTACATGTTCAGGTTGAATAATAAAAGGAATTCTTTGCTAACATGCAGATTGTCCAGAGGTGTGTAATATGTATTTTTTTTTAGGTTTAATTTTGCAGATGTTTTTCTATAAAATACATTTTTAAGCAAGTCAGTCTGTGAGTGATCAAAATATTATGGAGTACAAGATTTTGATGTAGTATCTTTAATAAAACTCTCTCAAAAAAAGCCCAACCCCAAACCACTGTTTAATGAGATTTTATCTAAACTGTTAGTCTTTGAAGTAAGTAGGAGCAGTGGCCTGAACAGCTCCAAAGCAGCAGGTGGGCATGAGACAGCCCAGTGCAGGCAGCCAGCCTCTGCGGGTGGTGGCGCTGGTGTCAGCGTGTGGATGGGGGTGGGGGCCAGCCTGGGCTGCCTTGGTACCGGGGTCAGTTGAAACATCCCCTGCTCAGCCTCGTGATCCACTTTGTGGGGTAGATACTGTTACAGGGGTGCTGAGAGAGCTCCCTGCAGGCTGGGGTTTTCATGCCCGTGCAGCCGCAGCCCTTTCTCCGCGGAGCACGAACACCTCCGTGTCGGTGTGCGAGAGAACGGGCACTGACAGCAAACACTGCTTCGGAGGGAACCTTCCTTAGCACAGCTGGACCCGGACCCCTGTTCAGGACCCTTTTCGGGCTGTAGAGACATGCTGATGCACAGCGTCTGCAGAGGAGAAAGAGCCGAGGTGGGTTCCAGCGGTGCCCCAGCTCCTTCTGCAGTAACAGAGGCCACAGCCGCGTACCAGGACTGCCCCCGCACAGCGGGTCCCGGGCCGGGAACAGTGCAGCGGTGCCCGGGTAAGGACGGGATTCCGGGAGCAGCAGCATCAGTAGGCCTGAGGATTTTGGTGTAAGTGTTGCAAATGCCTGCAGGAATGCTGCTCTCATGTATCTTCTGTGCTGGGGAGTCAGAGTGAACTCAGTGTGTGGCTATTGCACTGCTGGACGAGCTGCTGTACCTGCTTCAGTGGCTTCTCCCATCGGGCTGTGGCATATGTTTTTTCTTAGCTTTGTTTAATGTGTTCTGTGATTTCATAGGGGCGTTTGCTGTGCATGTTTTCTTACCGTGAATGTTCAAGTGTGTGCCTTTGTCTTTCAGTAAAGACGATAAAAAGGGCCAGGCCTGCTTTGCACATTTTCTGCATTTTCATGAGTTTTATACCATGACCTTTGCGCTGAAGGTATACTGTATGAACTCTGATGGTGCAAATGAGGGCTGAGAGATTGTACAAAGAACTGCGTAAGCAATAGTCAAAAATAAAGCTTCTTTTAAGTGCACAAAACCAGACTTTGTCTTGCATATGGGAATGGAACTCAAAAAAGATTTTAGAATGCCGTCACCTGAGGGGCCGCCAGTGGGGCACGTTCGGCAAGGGCCACTGCCCCGGGACCCGCTGCGAGCTCCCCGGTCACAGCGCGGGGCTGCCCCGGGACCCGCTGCGAGCTTCCCGGTCACACCGCGGCGCTACCGCGGCTTGAGGGTCCCACCCGAAATACCCTGGCGGCCCATGCCGGAGGCCCGGCGCTGCAGCTGCCCCGCTCCTGTCCTCGCTCGCGTGCCCGGCCCGGGGGTGCCCGGGCCCGGGGTGCCCGGCGGCCGCAGAGCCCGGGCCCGGTTCCGCCGCCCCGGCCGGGAGCGCTTCCGCCCGGAAGGCGCGGGGCGGAGCCTCCCTGCCCGCATTCACCATGGCCGCGCGGCTGCTCTTGCGGGCGCTGCGTCCGCTCCTGCTCAGGGCCGGGCGGGGTACCGGGCTCGGCACGGGGCTCAGCACCGCGCTCAGCACCGCGCCGCCCCCCGAAAAGAAGCGGTGGCTCCGGGCGTACCTGGAGCTGCAGCGGCTACAGGCGCCTCCGCAGCGGCGGTGAGCGGCGGGGAGGGTCGGGTGGGCCTCGGAAAGGGGTGCAACGGCCCCAGAAAGGGGGAAAATCAAAACGTTTCGGCCCCGTCTGGTCACGTCTTGGAGCAGAATGGGTTGAGCTCCGCAGGTTGGCGTAGCCCCGGTTGAACGGGGCAGGTAGACGGTGATGCAGAACCGACAGTGTCTGACCCCAGGGATTTAAATACTGGGTTTGGTATTCAAACACAATTTAATTTCTCGTTCCCTTTCGAAAGGCACGGGGCGGGTAACCCGTGCTGTGCCTGAGCTGGTTCCCTTTGCACGCCCGCAGGTCCGAGAAGCCCAACTGGGATTACCACGCGGAGATCCAGGCCTTCAGCCACCGGCTGCAGGAAAACTTCGCCCTGCACCTTCTCAAGACCGCGTTTGTTAATCGCTGTTACATCGAAAGCGAAGAGGCGAGGCGCCGCCAGCTGGGGCTGGACAAGGACGCGGTCGCTCTTCAGCTGCAGGACAACGCCGGACTTGCGGAGCAAGGGCTGCGCTTCGCCCGCGCTTATCTGGCGCAGTGCTTGCAAGGCGCCTACCCGGAGTTACCTGCAAAGGGCGTAGAAGCCCTGGTTAATTTTCTTACTAGTCAGGAACTTGTCTCTTATGTGGCTCAAAACCTGTCCATACAGGACCTGACGCTTTGCAGGGATTTTCCTGCCCCACCAGACGTGCTGCACAGGACGTTCCTCGCCGTGATAGGAGCCCTGCTGGAAAGCAGCGGGCCCGAGAGAACCGGGATCTTTGTCAGGGTAGGTTCGTTAAATGCTGGTTTGTACCGGGATGGCGAGAGATCCAGGGAGGTTGGCAGAAGTTTGACAATACCTTTAACAAGACAATTTAACAATGAGATCTGTTGGTTGTTGGTGGTGGTGGTCAGATGGGGTTTTGCGGGTTGGGGATTTTTGTGGGGGTTCTTTTCATTAAGAAGGTTGATCAAGTACACAAAATCATACACTTCTGGTTTATGATGGTGATATTAATACTTGCTGAAACTTGCTAAGGGAAAGCATTATATTCTATGCACCATACTATCAGATAATGAAATTATTCCATGTGAGATTTCTTATATCTTAAATTTGAAAAAACCCCGTTCTATATAAACAGGGATGAGTTCACAGATTTTGCATGTAGGAATGCAAGGCCCTGAAGATATTTCGTACAAAAACGTCCGATTAAAATTCGGCATGACAAAGTCGTTCTAGCAGCTATTGTTTCAGTCATCCTTTTCACTTATTTTTAGTTTTGCAATGGAGAAGTGTTTGTTAAAATGTTCTTTCTGATACAAGACCATTGAAAGGTGTCTGTAAGTGCAAGAAGCTGTTCACAGACAAGAGAACAATCCAAACAGATGAAAGACCCGTGGGTTTGCACCTTTCTTTGTATAGTCACAGGTCCTCTGCTGTCACAGCTAGTCGCTCAGGCTGGAGCTGAGCTGTCCCTTCTCTGCGTCTGGGGCTGACTGTGCCCCGGGCACACATCTCTCAGTGGCTAAACCACAGCCAGAGACTCTGAGCACTGGGATGGGGCACTGAGGTAGCTTTACCAGCCATTGTTGGTTATTGTCTCTTCATACTGTATTTTCATTAGGAGACACTAGAAACTCCAGCCATTAATTGTAATTTCTAAATATTGTTGTTTAGGACTTTTTTATTCCCCAGCTGATTGGAAAAGACCTGTTTGAGATCTGGGAAGTTGTAAATCCTATGGGCTTACTGCTGGAAGAACTGACCAAGAGGAATATCTCTGCTCCAGAACCAAGAATTACCAGGCAGCTGGGAGTCAGCACGGTTATGCCAGTCTATTTTGTTGGGTTGTACTGGTTAGTGCAATATCAATTTAAAGTTAAATGGGTTTAATTGGAGGAGAGGGGAGGAGAGAGGATGGTCTTTTACTTTTCTACTCCTGCTTTTTGATCAAGTTGTTCCAGAAAAGAAACCTGATAGTAACTTCCATATAAAATGAGCCATTTAAGCATTGGCCATAGCTTGCTATGATGATACATAAACAGTCTCTGTGGGGCAGGACAGACCCCATATCACTGCTGATTTCCTAAAGGAGCTGCAGGTAAACACATGGGAGGGCTGCATTAACCTGTCCTGCTTCATCCTGCTTTGGTTTCTGTACTTTCTAAGATGTATCTTATAAAAAAGAAAGGAACTTTGATTATTTCTCTCCTGGAATCTGTGGTGTCCCTTCCCTGCTCCTATTTAGTGCCCATAGGTGTTTGTTAAACAGAGCTGAGCACATAATTCATAACAGAGAGAGCTTCTCTGTTAGTCCTTTTGAAGCAGTTTGAAATGCTTCCTTACCAAGGGAAAAGAGACAAAAGCATTTCAGTTGCTGTTTAAGCCAACCACAGTAACGAATTTGCATATTTTAATCAGGCGTAACAAACTGAATGCTTCAAAGAATCAGTGCTGTGTTAGGAACCTAAATGAACAGAGTGGTGTTCTTCCAGGAAATGGACACATTTCTGATCTGAGTTTCCATTACTGAATATACAATCACTTACCTTTGCAGGAAAGACCAACAGAAATGTTTCCATTGTGTGTATGTAGAAATCAGTATTCGCAGACACTGGAGAAAAACCAGTCTGTTTTATTCATAGTACACAGCAATGCTCAGAGTTTCATGATGGCAATGGTTGTAATTTTAGTTTTTTTCTCCCAAGTGATAAGAAGATTTTAGCTGAAGGCCCTGGTGAAACACTACTGGCTGCAGAGGAGGAGGCTACGCGTGTGGCACTGCGGAAGCTCTACGGATACACAGAGAACAGGAGACCCTGGGATTACTCAAAACCCAAACAAGGATTGGCAGCTGAAAAGGCAATCAGAAGTAACTAGATGCTAAAAGACATTTCTGGTTTATCTTAAAAATTAATGGCTTCCATGCTGAATATAGGTGTATTTGGAAAAGCAAAATACACCTTGTTTTTCTGGTCTTCAGTGCTTGAAACTTCCAAATCAAATACGATGTTAAATAAAGTCTTCTCTTTTTGCACAACGTTTAATGTCATTTTCCTAAGCGTAACAGTAGTGCCCTTAATCTGCATTTTTGCCTTTTGGCTGAGAAGTTTTTCTGTACCTCAAAGGAGACTGTTTTTAGTGATGTTTACTAATGTGTGACAAAGTCTCACTGTACAGGAACAGGTTTCAGAATGCATCCTTGGAGATTGTTTGGAGAGGATTGTTAATGAACTGAGTTGAATTAATATATGTTAACATCAGCTTTTGGATTGCATCTGGATCATGTGTCCTTAACCTTGTGAAAACATCAAGTGTGATGATGATCCTGACACTGTTGGGAGTCCAAACATCTGAAGTCTAACTGCCTTCATACAAATTTTATTTGCCATGCACATTGGCTTCTATTGTTAGAGCACGCTCTGAAAGATTTCAAAAATATGTTAAAATGCCTCTATTACAAAAAGAGAAATAAGTGAAAATAAGGATCGTGAAAGCCTGAACCTAAAGAAATTAGAGAACATGATAGGCTGTAAGATAAGCGTTTTCTCTTTATCTCCTTTTTCTCTTTTTGGTACTTTTCTTGTTTAGTTCATGTATTTTCATTTAAGCAGTCACATGACTGAAGTATTGGATTCATTGAAATCACTGTTTGTTTTGTTTGCAGCATCTGTAGCTGTTTTAGTGTAACTCCAAATGAATGGAAAGACACTTAAGATTAACTCAGGTACCTGCATGATATTCCTGTTAAATCTCATAGAAACTCAGCATGTCTAACAGAGGGCAACAGATGTGTGAGAACTGTGGCTCTTTGGGAATAATTTTCTATAGAAAATGGGTGAGAGTCTATTACAAACTGGACTGAGCTCTGCAAGGAAGAAGCTGGATGTAGGACTGTTGTTCAGGAAGTGTTTCCTGCTTTATCCCATTGTGAGCGCTGATTGTAAAAGAAGACACCAGGTAAATAAACGTGCCTTCACTAATAGGAGGGGAAAATCAAGCAGGTGGCCATTCATCCAGGTTTGCTACTGCTGTCCATTGCAACACTGCCTTTGCCTTTGGCCCACAAGGATTTAGGGAAGGACACTTGGCTGCCAAAGGTCCTGGCTGCAGCTGTGGCTCCTGGCCAGATCTGTGCTGTGACAGTGAGTGCTGGCTCTGCCAGCCCAATGCAAACAGATTTATTGGTGTTCTCAAGCAGAAGGAGTCTGTGTGTGACCCTCGCGTGTCTCCAGTGTTCAGTGCCGGGTGTCTTACCCCGTGTAAAACGCTGCTGTGGCTGGAGAGCAGCTAGACCTTCTGGTGCTGGTCACACGGGTGAGAGCTGCAACACAAAAAGGAGGGCAGGAAGATCAGCCCAGCATAAAACATGCACAAAATTGCTTGTGTTAAGTGAAAAATTCCAGCTAGGCAATCTATTACCACTTACATAAGCAAAGCCAATAAGGTCACTATATTCCAGGGGAATAATAGCAAAATGTGAAAAGATAGTCAAATTACTCATGCTGTTTTTAGTTTCCAGATGACGTTATTGCCCTTTACCTATTTTAAAAGGACAATAGTGAAGGTGGGGTTTTTACAGCCGAAGTTACCTACTATTTTTATATATATTTTTATGTATTTTGAGATAGGCAAATTTCAGTCAGTTTACCTTTAAAAATATTTAAGATCTACTTACTATGGCTTTATTGTTTGGAATGTGGGCATAAGTCCTAGGAGAAGTGGATTACTGAATATTGTGCTGGTAAAAGCTGAGTGATGCAAGATAAATCAATTTACAGTGTGGCACATGTAAGGAATGTATTGAGATCAAATGAAAAGACAGTTTGAGGATATGGAAATAAAGGACTGGGTTTTTGTAGAGGTGTGACTGAAAAAGTTTTTATAAGAAAATGTGTCCTATTTTCAAGTTTCTAAAGGTCAGAAAAGCACTTCATATGGTATCTGTGCTTTAATTTCTGACACTCAACATATATTTCAGGATTTCCAGCTGGAGTAGTGGGATTATTTACATATTTCTTTGTTTTTTGAATCAGTAAAATCCTTTCTAAGTGTTAAAAGATTTGTAAGATCTACAGAAATCAGTATCTACAAAGTGTGGTGAAAATGGCAGCTCAGAAACATTGTTCATGAAATTCCATGGCAGTTGTAAAGTACTTTGTGAGCTGCTTGCATTGGTGCTGAGTAAAAGTGCATTTATGTCTCTCAGTGGTTGTTTCTTTCACAGTCACATTTTATTTATCTTTCAGAGACAATGGATTGAGCAGTGTCAATAGTGACTGACAGAAAGGAATCAGGACAGTTTATTCTTGCAACCCTGTCATGGTTTGGGATACTTTTT
>VYZT01052752.1:5572-136442 GCA_013400735.1 Pomatostomus ruficeps
GAATTGACATAGATATCCATATGTTCTGATGTATGTCACAGTTTAAGTGTTACGTTTAAATGCCTGCAAAATTGAAAGGCAGTCCCTCAAAAAGTCACTGACACAAACCCAGCAACTTGGTTTTGGAGGATATGCAGGCAGGCTATTATAATAGAAAGGAGATTATATGGAGGTGAGAAACCTCAGCTGTGAAGCAGAGTGTTTCATGAAACCTGCTTGTTGGGCTGCTCTAAAAGAGTCATGTACATGTTTTGTACAAATGAAGTGGGGCAATACTATACCATCCTCAAGCTGAAGATTCCCTTTGTTTTATAGGAGAGTTACTCTTAACTTTGTGTAAGTGCTTTGATTTTTTAAAACTTTGACTTTGACTTGCTTCAAAATGCAGCTAAGCAGTGTCCAACATTATTTTTAAAAAGTTTCTTACCACTATGCCCCAAGTGTATAATCTTTTCTAATTTTCAGAAATGCACTAAAACCTGCAAGTGTAACTTCTTGTAACTCTTATCCCAGAGGATAGCAGTTAAATTATTGAGGTACCTATATTTAGGGGAATTATTTAGTCATGTGTTTCAGCAGAGAAGAAGAGTGTTTGAGCTGGTTGAATTTTTGTTTTACAGGCTAACCAAAAAATAAGTCTCCTGAGCTATGGGGACCTAGTTTGCAAACCTCCTTTGGATTTTTCCAGTTTTTCTGCTTTTTCCCCTATCATTTTATCATTTTATGACCTTTTCTTTGCTATAAAATAAAATAGAATGAATAATGTCAGGTCTTAGTTTCCTTCATTGCCCACTCCAAAATAATTTTTCATTTCCTTCATTTTTTCCTTTGCTGTTCAAACTTTTTAAAGGATTAACAAGGGAAAAAGGGGAACGAAAAAGTGGAAAACAAGTTGAGTGTTTCCATTTTATTGTGCTCAGCTGGTAAAATAGTAGTTGTAGACATGACTTTAACATTTCGTTTTTGAGACCAAAAGTCTAAGTATTTAAACTTTTCACAGAAAAAGACGTCTGATCCAAAATATTTCTCTTCGTTGTTTCATGATGCTAAACCACTTTGAGGCTCTTCTTCACGTGCATTATTTTGTGAATATAATTTGCTTTGAGTATGATTCAGTCCATTTTAATGCTCCTCTCACATTTTGCCTCCAGGCAAAGGCAGCTCTGATGCATCCTACTGCTCTGTGGATATGGGACAGGGCTGCAAGGAGGTACATTCCTCTCCTTGGGCATGGGGCCCCAGCTGGACTCTGTCTCCAAAGAGGGAGCTTGGCAATGCACTTCCCATGAGGTACCACAGGGGTTAAATCAGAACCAAGACAGTTGAGAGGAACAACGTCAGTGGAGTTGTAGTTGGAAACTGGAGGAGAACGCACCTGGATTACTGCTCTTCCGAGCTTGTGGGTAGCTCCAGTGAAGGCATAGAAACTGACATTCCCGATCTGTTTTTGTGGGTGCATAAGGAGAGGAAAGGTAATGGAAGCTGAGGAAATAAAAATTGGCATTACTGAAAAAAACCCAAAAACCCAAAAGTGAATTCAACATTCTCTGTCATGAAATCACTGACATATAAAAATATCTGATGTTTCTTGTAATCAGCTTCAGCCACTCAGGTTTCTACCTTCAGGTTTCAGGTCAGGTACCAAAGCTGATCATTCCCTTCTTCCTCCTGAGCTCTCCACGCTCTCACTAGCACAGTGAGTGCCCTTAGAGCTATGTCACGCCTCTGGGTGCCAGGCAACAAGATAAGAATTAACTCCATTTTTGGTTGGATCCATTTCTTTTGTCCTGATGGAAATATTGTCACCTACTTTGGGTTTGTAAGTGCTTTTGAATATTGGAATTTTTTTCATTAAAATTTCAGACAGAAATTTCTCTAAATTTTTTTGACAATTAATTAGCTTCTTGGAGGTGGTAAACTTTTGTTGTTGGTTTGTGTTTTTTGGCTTTTTTTTTTAATTCTTCTTTCTTTAAGTCCACTGATATTTGAACTTAGTTTCATTGAAACAAAACTTTTTAATCTAATGCAGCAATACCTTATTTATTTGTAAACATTTCTGAGTTTAAAAAGGTCTGTAAGTGACACAAAAACAGAGACAGGATGTTTGTAAATTTTTGGAGGAAAATATTTAGTGAAACCTCAGACTATAGAAATATGTGGGCCTTTTCTGAGACTGCTCATGTACTGCTGAGTACTTTTTCTTATATGCAACTTTGTGTTGAAATTTTCATTTTTCCTTGAAAATTAGTTTAAAGAATTCATCTGAATAATGACTTTTCCTTCAGTATGGAAAGGTATGTTACTTTTTTGATGGAAACTTAAACTTGATTAAATTTATTTTCCTGTTAAATGGATGATTTTGTGAAGTAGAGTGGCTGAAGAAGGGAAGTGTGGAGTCCCATTCACTCCAGACACAGTCCACAGGACTGATTAAATGTGGGAAGGTCTGACACACTGAGCCTTCATAAATGCTGTCTATGCACTTTCCTGTGGTCTTACTGCTCCTTTGCACTAGTTTCTACTTTGTTCTAATTATTCTAATCATTCATAAGTACCAGAGCATAGACCATACTGTGAAAAGAATTTCTCCTTCATTTTCTGTTTTTGCTTAGGTATACTGGGACTTGGGACTGTTTGGGAAACCACAGTGTATCAAGGATAAAGGAAGAAACCTAAAAATTTTGGATAAGAAAGTGTGTTTCACTTATACATCACACTGTGAGAAATTAGATCCCACCAAACTGGGTGGAAATTGTTGTCTGAAACATAAGGAGCAGAATATGACCCTTTGAAGAGTCCAACGTGGGACAACAGACCTGGTTACTTTGAGAGGGGAACCAAAGCATTTGTATAAAATTCTAGCTGGAGCAGTACCCCTCCATAGCAAGTCCATTTACGAGTGCTTAGTGCATGGCATGTCCTGCTCTTCAAACTATGACAGTCTCAAGGCCTCTCCACTAATCTGATCATTTCTGATAATGGAAAATGATCTCATCCTCAGCTACGAAAACTATTTTTCTGTTTGCAAATCTTATTTTGTAAGGCTGCCTTTCATTGCTTAAGTGTGTCAGCTACACTTAGCCATGAAGTTTTGAGTTTAAACAAAAATGAATAGTCTGGCTGAATATTTTAAAATATCTGAGTCTTAGAGTAACTTGATGATTCATAATTATCAGCTTCATCTGCAAATTTTTTTCTTTTACTTTTGCCTTCAGTGAGTCAGGAGTATGTCTGGATTGCTCTTCAGCCATGAAGAAGTGAAATGTACTCCTAATGGACAACATAAGGGTCACACATACCACGTACATCCCCAAAAATAGAGTTCTCAGTCCTGTTGCTATGAAATTTTAGTCCTTGCAACAGCTTGCTTGTGCCAATCAGCTCTTTGCTCACTGAATAGTTCCATTCACCTCATCAGGGCGGTACAAGTGGCACAGGGACCTGCTCGTCATGACGGCACCAGGATGTGGTCCTCTCTCAGAGATGGCACTGTGCTCACAGGGTACTCTATAGCCTCCTTAAGCTGATTTCCCTTGCAGCTTCTTCTTGCAAAGGCTCCCTTGTATATTTATGATTAAATGTGTCTTCATTCATTACTGCAAGGTCTTTTCTTCCAAAGAGAAGAATTTGAACTGAAAATTATAAGGCTTTCAAATTCCACAGCCATGGCATCATTTTGAGTTTTAGCTATGGCTTGCGTAACTCCTCATGTTTGCTGTTTGCCAGCTTCAAGTGTAGGGAGTTCAACAAGATTCCTTCTCTGAACTGTATTACACTGTTTCCATTAAGAAAAACAAATTTCAGGGCCACGGAGATGTTATGACTCAGTTTATATCCTTAGGATCTTTATTTCACATAGCAAACGCTTCCCAGTCTGATGTCTGAAAATCCTCTCTAATTATCAGCTCCTTCACAAGCTAAGAGGAAAACTATTGTTACAGCGTTGTCTCATTTCATACACTTTTATTGGTGCTGTGCAGATGATCTGTAACCTTGTGTACTTTCAAAAGCAAGAAATATTCCTTTGTTACGACTATCAGGCAGAGCTTTCAGGGTAATGAGTACTTTGATGTCATGGAAGTCAATGCACATGGGCTGGAAAGAACAAGCCATTCTCATCTGGGGAGAATTGGGTGCATGGGCTGATTTAATGTTTCTGTTACAGACACTGCTCAGCAGCCTCAAGCACAAGGTCTTATTATACCAGTTGATCTGACAGTACATGTAGTTCCCATCTCACACTCCCTGACCAAGGAGGTGGGTGGCAGATGAATGTGGAGACATTGTGAAGACAGAGATCCAGATATATTAATTAACAGTTTTTGAAAAGAGGTAGCAAAGTGCATCCATCTGCACCTTTTCCTCAGTGCTTTCAGTGAATGCTTTTCTCAGCACTGTCTGAGAGAGAGAGAGACAGAGCAGCATGCAGGACCACTGAATCAGCTCACAGTGAGGACAGTTAACATCACACAAACAGCATCAGGAGGTGGTTATTCAGAGCTGTTGCTAAAAGAGCACTAAAAGAAGGTGGCACCCCTGGCAGGGAAGAATGAATGCCTGTTTGTATCTTAAAGCAGCTATCAGACAGGAAAGTAGACAGCATGTTGTAAGCTTGTTTTGTTTCATTTTTACAGTTACATGATACAATAAAGAAGAAATTATGTCATCTTTAAAAATGAGCAAAAATAAAGAGAACAGGGCATCCAAATGTTTCTTAGAAGTAGTGCAACTTGGACATGTGGTTTGCAATTATTTATTCAAGTCTGTAGTTAGTGCTTAGAGTCTGTTGTTATTATTTGGTATCTAGTATGGAAGTATCCTACAAACTCAGTATTAAGAAACCCAGCTGTATTTATTTTTAATTTTTCTTTTAGTGAAAATCTCAAATACATGCCATGGAGGACTGCTTTACATGGACTCTGTCAATCTAATATTTGTGCCACTGTAAACAAAGCTGGAGAAAAACCACCCTCCAGAAATGACCACTGATTTCTATGTAGGTGAACAAACACATATTGAAACTTTCAGGTCTCCCATCTAAAACAACATGACAAATCCCATCCAGTGGCTCACACAGAAATGAAGAGGGGCCTAAAATTATGGTTTGGTGAATGGCATACTAACATGAAAAATTTGTTTGTTGAAGTACTCATGTCTCTGAATTGTCTGGAAATGGGATTCCAGCTAATTATTTTCTAGGGATTTCTAGGTGAAAGCCTAATTTCAGGAAGATCAGTGAGAATTTTACTGTTGCCCCTGATTAGGTTATGCGTTATCCCTGGCAAAATGGACACAGCTCAAGAGATCCTTTCTGCATCCTGATCACCTCAACAAGAGCATACTCAGACATCCTCTGAACTTCTTGAAACCCCTCATACACAAGAATCCTACTGCCTGCAGAGTCACCTGGCACTCAGGCCACTGACTTCACCAGCCCTGCCATGCCCCTAGGAGGGAACCAGGGTCACAGCTGCTGGTTGCTGTCATCCCTGGCAAAGTTGAGTGATGTAGCTGGAGGAAGAAGAGTCAAACCCTTTAGGGTACATCTCAGACTGCGTGCTTAAGGACTCATTTCCCGTACTCTTGGATTCCAGCCTAAGGACAGCCAGAGACGCAGTCCTGGGGTGCCCCAGCCTGCAAGGAATTTAAGCAAGCAGCTGTTTTGGCTTTCAGCCTAGCATGAGGCTATTTCACAGAACACAGATGATGAAATCCATGAGTAATAGATTCTCCTTTCAGTCAAACCTTAGTTCCAGTCAAACCTTAGCTTCAAATCTGGTGTCCTTCTCACTTTGCTGGTCCCTTGAGAGGATAACTCAGCAGTCGGCCATAGCAGCAGTGGGATTGGAACTTACTGAGCTACTTAAAAAGAAAGCAAAATGTTTTGGTTTTAGACAGTGAAGCCTTTTAGATCTGCTATTTTGATACATCCAGATTACTAGTTTATTAATGAGTTGAAACAGCCGTGTGCAAGCAGTCCTACTGATTTAATGAAGTGCTGTGCTTGTGCTGTCACTGAATAGATGTACGCCTCTTAGATGGAGCCAGAGACATCACCTCTGGTGCGTAACATGGTCTTACAGCACAGTCAAAGTATATTTTTCAAATATAAACAAGTAGCACATTTAACTCATTTCTCAAGATCAAATATCTCATCCTTTAGATAGCGACAAAATAGCAATATATAGTTCCTGTAGATATCTATCTACCAAGGCTGTTCATCCCGGTGTATTTTGGAGTAGTCATTTGATAATGAAATATTTCACCACCACAGAACTTTTCTTGCAGTTGCATCTGTAAGTTATTGGTTTTAGCTTTTCACTCATGTTAAGTGGTGTTATAAATCATATCAAGCAGCAGACCGCCCGGTGAAAAAATACATCAACTGTATTACATGTAGATTTAAACAACCTTCAAAAAAATGCAGACAATATCCTCATTCCACAGAAATGAATGACAGACTTCCATAGGGTCACTATGTCCATTCTTGCTTTCTTTTGCTTCAAAATGAACTTGCAGAATGTTTTCTTACTTAAACAATGCCTTATTTTATTATTTTTTAAAATTTGAATATATATGTGTGTATCTGCATGTATACATAATCATAATTTTATCTCTCCTAGGTAGTGTTTCTCACATCTCCAAAGGACATCAAGGTTGATTTACCTTCAGTAAAAATATCCTTGTTCTAGCTTTGCTCGTTGACATTAAGTGGGTTTAAGACAACAATTTAAAGTATTTAAAACAGCTTAAAAATCCATTTCCATTACTTTAAGTCTCACAAGTACTCCAAATCAGTTCATCAACTTAGTGAAGAATTCAGTAGTCATTGAAGGAATAGTGACACAATTAAAATAGTGGTAATTCAGAAAACAGACATCTCTGAGACATATACAAGGAATATTTAAAGTCTTTTGTTTTCCCTTTCCTGTTCTGATTTGTTAGAAAAAGGATTTAATTTCAAAGTAATTATTCAGAGAACTCTCATGTCTGTGATGCTTCTGAAATCAATTCTCTGTTCAGGTTCTCCCACAATAGGGAGAATGTTTACTAATGCTTTGAACATTAATCTGACTTCTTGACTTTCATCGTCTTTGGGTACTGCTGTTCATTCATCTACAAGGGTTCCAGTTACGGTTTTCTCTTAAGACATGACTACAGACAGTACCATTACTCCTATAAATAACCCCATCAACATATAAACAATCATGCCCAATTCACTATTTACTTAGTTTCACAAGGAAAGCATGGGAATTAATTAATATAATTTATTGTAGAGGAGTGTTTGCAATTCCTTTTTTTATTTTTTTTTTTATTTTGGGTCTTAGCAATGTTTAATCAAGGGAAAGACTCCTTTTCAGAAAATTTAAGCCTCCCAAACACAGACTTAGTTATGTTTTTGCAGACCACCTCAAAACAGTGCAGGCATTCCCAAGGTTTCAGACCACAGACTATAAATTACCACCGAGGTCATTATCTAAAAGAAATCAAAGATCAGATGCGTGGTACAATATGTCTAGGATTTATTTTCATAAAAAAAGGAAGATCAGTTCAAAAATAATTCAGCATCATTTGGGAGAGCCACAGTAATCAAATAAACTCAACAAAAAGAAGAATGTCTGTTTTCTTGTACAGACAAAAACTCCCCCCCCTCACAAGAAACCCCCTCTAAATTACATGTAGGGAAAAGCAAAAAAATTTTTCTGACTCAAACTGTCAGCCTTGAATATCAAAATCACCAAATTCAGCTTTTATCTGTACAGCCTGCAACTCATTACTTAGTAACTTGTACAAGATGAGTGATCCCAGAAAAGTGAATTATTTGTAATTATATTTCATTTTTTAAATGGCAAATTATCTGGAAAGCTCCCAAAAGAAAAGAAGTAGGAATTTGGAGTCCTTTTTCTGATACTTTAAGCACAATAACTCTCATGATGGTTTGGAGAACAAGTCACACACTTCCTTTGGGTGTGTATCAAGGGAAGTTCATGCATTTTTTAAGAGCACCCTACAGCGCATCATGAAATGGAAAGCAATAGGAAAACATTGAAAATCCCCATTTTTGATATGGAATGCAAAAGGTAAGGAGTGCTGCCACTAAGCATAAGAATAAAGAAATGTATACAGATGAAGGATGGCCAAGTTTTCTGAGCAAGCAGCCATCAGAAAGCATTAGTTAAACTGGAAAGGCACAAATATTCACTGAACTATTGGCTGGAAAATACTTCCATATGTGCCTTCAAGCACAGAGAAATGTGGGTCCCAGCACTTCTGCTTTGTTTGCTCCTTCCGAACAGACATGAGAGGTTAATCAATAAAGTTGTCCTAATGTTCACAAAAAGAAATTCATTAGACGCCTGCATTTGGTGAGGATTCCTGGAACAAATATGTTCCATGACGCAGGCATCTTTTGAGTCTCTGGTTAACAAAACTTTTATATAACAGCGTGTTTTCAGGCTGGGGCCAGGAGATCACAGCTGGACAGCACCAGTTCCTAGCTCTGTGAAAGGGCTAACATTTGTGAAATTCCCTCTCCTGGAAAGGCAAGTCCTCAAAATAGCTGTGTCTGACTTGGAAAATAGAATTTCATGGCTCCTTAAAAGGCATTTCAAGAGATTATACTCCAAATTATTCAGAAGAAAGAGCGAGGTTAATCTTTAGGACAGGAATGCAGAACCAGCAATAGGATGCAATTCTCTTTAAGATTAGAAACAGAGGTTGGTAGCCAGATACTGGTTTTCAAATTACCAGAGGAAGCTTAAAACTGAATCTGTTCTTAGTCCTAAGAGAGTCGTGGTGAGCTAGGGTTCCTGAATGAATCATGCTCTTCATGATGACTCAGAGACTTTAAAAGAGGCCCAGTTTTTAAATGGATGTTGGGATTTGGGGGTCTTAATAAATAAGGGTTTGTTTTTAATATACAGATAGTTTTGTTATGCCAAAGTTAGTAAAGAGTTTTCCTTCTGGCTTAGCGCAGACTGTTACTGTACATACAGGAGTACATTTTGTACAGTACTATGCAATGAGGCATATGGGATTTATCCCTGCTTATTTCTAGTCTATATTTTCTATTAATTTTCTTCCTTTTTAATGAATATTATGGTCAAATGAAATGGCAAAGTTGTCTCTGAGCATCAACACAGAAGGAGGGATGGGAGCTGAGAAAGAACAGAGAGGAAAGATAGTAGGGGGTTGGAAGAGCTTCTGGAAACTTGCATGCTGATGGCACAGTATGTGAAATTCTTTCTGTGTTTGCATTCTGGACCTAATTCCTGATTTAGTTTACTTTCCTGTTAGCTGCCAAGTGCCAGCTTATTGCTGCTGCTGCTGCTCCTACTGAAGTGATGTCCTACTGCCATGAGGTGCATGCGTACCCTCACACGTTGGTACACGCACCCCTGAACAGAATGATTTCCCTGCTCAGTTTCTTAAGCACCTTTTCAGTTATCTTTAAAAGGACACTTAATAATAAGATGAATTATAGGTTCCAGTGGCATCATATGCATGTTTGAAGTCACCCTGCTGGGTTTTATTACATTGGTATCTCTGTGCAGTACACAGAAGACAGTGCACAGCACTTTAAGGTCAGACTATGAAAGGACATTCCTAGGAGTTAAAAGTTATACTTTCCAGATGGAAATTTTGAATTTCAAGGAGAGAATTTGGATTTGACTGTTCCCCACTGTAAACTCACCCGTAGTTTTTTTAATTAGCTCATATCCCAAATTGGACAACATGTAGTTTCTACTTCTTTTCTAGAAGTCACCAAAACCTTAAATCAGCTGAAATTGGTTGATCCCATGAATTTTTGCTGTTGAAACTTGGAACAAAAAACAGCAGCTGGCAAAATTTTGATACCAGTAATTTATAACCAAAACCCATCCCAAATTAGCCTCGGTGCTAGCAATCATGTATGGGCTGCAGAAGGAGTAGTCACAAAATATTGCTTCAGACTAGACAATATCCTTGGACTGCCCCTACAGAAGATGAAGATACATGAGATCTATTGGAAGGAGCATCACTTTCTCTGATGACTAGAAGAGTCATTTGTGAATATATTCCTACATGTTTACATTAAATGTAATCATAGTCTCATATTTTTGCAAAAAAACCCCACCACCATTCCTTCCTTGTTATGCTGGGATGCACTAACATATAGAGCTATTCAAACCCCACAGGTCTGATGAGATCATGGAGCAGAGTCAATCATGAATGATTGGCCAGTCCAGACTGCTTTTTGAGCATAATGATTTGTACCAAATGAATGTCAGGAACCCTAAACACTACGTCATTCACATGAGGAACAATGAACAACCCTGCATCATTTTACAAGTGCTGAGTGCAGTTATAATTCATAAAAGAGATAAATGCTCTGGATAAAGGTCTTACACCTGCAGGTGATTCTTACCTTGGGGATAGGATGGTTTATCTCCACTGGAGTTTTATAACCCTCAGTAAACTCAGACTTGCTTCCCTCCTGAAACAAGCATGGACAGTGCCCACACCAGTGCAAAGCCCAGCACCACAACTCATCAAAAAAGGAATGCACTTGCACAGTACCTTTTACAATCTAAAAGCCACTGGATCTGCCACTGAACACATTCTTTTGCTGCACAGTCCTACATATTCAATGAAGTGAAATGGTCCCACATCAGGACCAAGCTTCCTTCAGTAGGTGCTTTTTCTTTGGAACAGTTTATTTTTTCTTACCCTTGAGCCAAGCCTGGCTATCCATCTGAGAATTCAAATGTCCAGAAACCTGGATAGACCCAAGATTATTTTACAGAGTAAACTGTTGTCTGTGGGCAATGAACCTGCTATGACAGGACTGCAGCACAGTCTATGCACCATTGAAGAAACCAGGACCCACTGGCTGCCACCACCCATCAGAGTTGTGCAGCTTTGTCCAGGATAAATAGTACCCTCCCTCTTCTTCCGGTTGACTGAAATATGCTTGACTGTCACTGAAAGATCTCAAAAGTGGCCTGTGCTGACCAAGGAAGGGCACATTTAGCTGGATGGAGACTGGGATAATATTTTTTCCTTCCACAGGAACTGCACTGGAAAATAACCCCACTTTCACAATGCAGAAGTGAAGTCTGAAGTGTTTCTTTTCCCTGTTTAAAATAACAATTCCAACTTTGTAAAGAAAAAAATCAGGTCAAATCCCTGTAGTTATTATGTTACATATGATTCAACTCTCTGTAAGCCAACAGCCTATGTATTTGCAAAAGTGTTGTCACCCTGGGAAATCAAACTCACCCTGGGAAATCAAACTCAGTCCCAAAAGGCAAATCCTGAATGTTTTTAAAATCTAAAAGGCACATATACTTGAAAGAATCTGTGCTTCAGTAACTAAAGATTGTGTTTGGATGGCTTTGCATCATTTGCTTTCCAGTCTTTGAAAGGATATAATGTTTTTAAAGTTAATTTTAAATCTTGATGAGAGAAATTGAATCTATAACTTATAATACACAAATTCACTTTATCCTTTTGTTTTATGAGCTGCTATTGAATTGGTCTTTTCAATACTTTTGCATGTCACTTAGATAATTCAGAAGAACTAGGCGACGATTATACAAACTCACAAGGTTTAGTTTCTGTTTCTAGTTTTGTTGAATGCATTGTTCAGTAATGAAGCATGAATTGTACTGTTTGGCACAATTGAAAAATTATTTTTATTTAATATCTGTGTTTTCCATACCTAGTTCCTTCTGTTTATAACTGTTCAGTTCTGTAAATTTTTATTGTCTACAATATTAATGGAAAATATATGAGGCACCAGAGATTTGAAAGTCAAAACCAAGTCAAGTTTTAATTTTAGCAGTCCCTGATACATGATTAACATTTTGTAAGGAGAATTGGGGCTCACAGAGTGGATGCAATTCATCCAGCACAGGTGTACAATATTTTACTTGCATTTGTATACAAATGGTACACTGAAGTCAGTACTTTCATTCAGGTTTTCATTTGTGCATTCCTAATGTTCAAGTGCCCTTCAAAATTGATTTTTATTAAGTTTTGTTCACACACCAGTGTCACAAAGTGGAAAATGGCACAGACAAGGAGTTGGGTGTCCTGATCCACTGTGCCCCTAGGCAGGCCTCAGATCCCTGCGCTGCACAGCTGGGCACACTGAAATCTCCAGCAGTGAGAAGATGCACACAGGGGACTCCCCCACAGCCATGTCACTTTCTGCCCCCTATCAGATCATCTCAGCTGCCCACACCAGGTCCTGCACTTAGCTGAGCTGAACAGGACCCAGGGACTGAGGCAATGAGAAGTCAGAGATTACTGGAGGCAGCAGGCAAGCAAGAAATGGCTCCAGCTGAATCCTCCCAGAGTTTGCACAACCTGGAGCAAATTAATCAGCCATAACCCATCTATTGGACACCAACATCCATATGCCCAGAAAAGACAATAAATCCAAACAATTCCAGATTTTGCTGCTCGTAATAGTTCTTCCAGCCGCTCTGCTGGGACTGCTGTGGATGTAAGCTAGAAACGAAATGAACAGACGCATTCATGCTTAGACAGAACACACCGGGGAGGCACACCACAGATAAACAACGAGACGAATCTCCTGCTTTGTAAATAACTTGAAGTGCTTTCAATTTAGTAAAAAGACTCAAAGGCATACTTGTGATGGGACTTCTTTGCAGAGAGGTTTGTTTCTGTTCTTCAGTACAGAACCAACAGTGGTTTTGGTTTTCACCCATCTCATTTATTTGGCCTAATGATGGAAAGATTTCTTACAAAGGAAAATCTTGACTAACAGTTTAATGAGTCTTGAGTGTAATTATTTTTCCTTAAAGAAAACCCATCATTTAAAGACTCCTGCAGCTAATGTGTGATGCAGTGATCCCTGGTGTGTCTCCCCAAATAACATTGGCACAAGAAGCACAAGGGTTGCTTTGTGTAGCACTGACATGTCACCTAGGTTCTAAGGAGTGGATAAAAAGGAGGGAAAATAAGGTAATTTGAACTAAATGATACTAAAAATATAATTATAATAAATATCTATTAAATTATTATGGCTGCTGAGGAGCTGCAGACACCCCAGCATTTTATGTCTCCCTGTGGGAGCACAGCCGCAGCATATTGTTCCACGGCCAGCTGCATGGGAAAGGAGCTATTATCCAAAACCGCACAGTGCAAAAGAGTACATTCACACACCACTGAGAAACACTTCTAGCAATATGCAGACATATGTACTCTGTTCTGGCAGAGCTGACCTAAGTGCCTACAGCAAGCTTGGAAACTGGAAGGAGGTTTTCAATTTTTTGGAAAAGAATACATAATTTCCATAGCACTAAATGGTACAAAGCTAGCTTCAGCAGAAAAGGTTATTTAAATAATGGAGAATTCCAGAGAGTGAAGTGCAATAAATAAACCATTGGCAAAATGTGATCTATCATGAAGATTTTTATGTCCCTCTTTCCCAAGAGCACTGTAATGGCAGTATCAGACTATCAAGAGCAAGGTTGAATCTGTAAATATCTCCACACCTTCTTTTGGCCAAAATGTTTAGCATGGCTAACCCCTCACTGCCGCAGTAATTTGTACAGATCAACCAAGTTACCTTGCCAATAAAAAACAGCTGCTTCAGAACATTTTCAGAATACTAAAACCAACACCAGGTGAATACAAAGGTCCAAACAGGTAAACAACTTTTCACCTGGGGTGAAATGCTATTAAACCAATGTTCTTCCAGTGACAATAAAATCCAGATTTTAGCCCCAAACAGAATGCTTCTCCTTAGTGCAGACAACTATATCTCATTTAGAGGAAACTGATCAGGTGAATGAAGTGATCATCAGGCCCCTAGCGACATTTTCTTGAGGACCCAGAAACATTTGTCAGTATTTGCTCAGACAGAAAGGATCACCTAGTTCAGTTCAGTCTCTGATTTTGTCAATACATGATTCACAGGGAGAAGTAAAATCAGGTGTACCATGGTGCTTCCTTTTCCTTATCCCATCTTTTCCTAGCATGCTCTTTAGAGATTGCTTGAATTGGAGCAGCTTTGCTCTTAATGACCCTTCATGGAGTGTGTCTTCCTAGATCCAGTGGGTCTAATTTTATTATGTCTGTACTTTGCATTTACCTTCTCCATGCAAGTGAATCTGATGGAGATTGCATGGAGAATCATACAGTCCTTCTAACACCAATGGACTGATGGAGTTCTATTCTTCATATTCTCTTTTTTAAGTGAATGATGTTGACTTTTCAAGACGTCTGAACAAGGAATTTTTTCTTTGATGTGTCTTTCATGCCTCAGTCTGAATGGAGAGATGGAATGCTTTTAGTATGTTCAATAGCATTTATTTCATCTGTGTGAATCCCACTGCCATCTGTAGCTGCTGTATATTTGTACCTGGCATGACCTAAGTTTCACATAGTGCATTTAGCTTTTTAGGTTAAATTCCCATAAGTCAGCCAGGTGTAGTTTTCTTCCTTCTTTCCACTACTTTTGAGGTGTAAGCAATTGTCTTTCAAATGTGGAATAGAGTGGGAATATCTGTTCAAATCTCAAACACTTTATCATTCAGTTTATAACACTCAGCTCAGTCTTTCTAGATTTAAATCCAAATTATGAAACTGCATTGCTGGGTCAAAGTCCTGAAATAGCGATGAACAGAACATCAGTACTAGTGTACTAACACTAGAGATCTCAGGCTATCTGCTACCTGATGATACATTTCTCACAATTTTCTACTATTCTTAGGGACCAGAGCTCATTCATGGAAAAACGGCAGCATTTGAAAATTACACTAAATACCTCTTTATATGGAATATCCTTTTGGATCTTAGAGCTATCATTAGCAGAGGAGAAACAAATTTCTCTACCCAAAATGTTCTGGAAGGAGTTTGAACCTGTGATACATTTACAGCCCTGCACTGGCTTTTACTAATCACTGGTGCTTTCTGCTCCTGGTCTGAAGGGTCCTCTTAAAAGTTCATTTTATTCAAGAGGAGGATTGAAATTTAAACTAGTCTGGATCTAAACTAGGGTAATGCATGAGCTCCATTTTTAATCTGAAATTACAGATCCAGCTCTTCTGTTTGATTGCTGTGCAAAGGAGCAGGCAGCATACTCAATCTCCAAAAGGGAGTACCAGTGATAGACCATACCACATGCTGCCCCCCTCCCCTAACTAGCCTCTTCTGCTATCTGTCCTCAGCATGTTGCCAGAGGGTGGACTGAAATGTTTCAGGCATCTTTGAAATCCTGGCTGGTTTCCAGTAATGTTTTACAGAATGTTTTGACACCTCCACTTTTATTTATGAAAAAGAGAGAGAATAAACTTTTTGCTGGAAATCATAGAACATTTAGATGAAATTTTGATAGACAGGGAAAGTATGTTTTGCAGACATTCAGCAGAAATTTCAAACACATTAGAGGTCAGCACTACATGGCCTGGTAGGTGAAAAATGGAAACAACAAATGTGACCATTGTGACAATATGAGCTTACCTGTTACTGAACCATCAGGCTCACCATTTCTCCTTGTGTCTGCTCTTAAAATATTAAAATGATCAGCATGGCAAGACATGAAGCAGTTGAACAAGCTGGTCTTTGAGAAAATCAAACCTTGTTCACATGTCGAAGATTGATCTCACACATTTTAGGTGAAAACCATTTGGTGAAACAGCCAGATCCATGGTGGTCTTTAGCCAAAGTAAATTTATTTTTGTTTACTTTGTTGTGGGATCCGTAGCTTCTGAGATTTGAAAGAAATAGACTAAACTGTAAGGTGTTTCAAAACAAATGTTTAGGCAGTGTCTTCACCTCCCTGTGTTTTTTTCCCTATTCATTCTGTCTCCTACTATGTATGTTGCCCTTCTGCAAGGGAGACAGTAGAGGCAATGTGAGGGGATTCCCGATGTTCGGATTGCTGCTCAAGAAAACCCAAAAGACAAAGAGCAAAACGCTGAGCTAGTTTTCTCAATTTACAGTTGATAAAAATATTCCCAGTTTCAGTTTCAGCTTTGCTCAAAGAATTCTGTCTCTCTGGAAGATGTTTGGAATTTACATACAGCTCAATTAGCATATGTATGTATACACTTAATTTTTAATTTTCCTCATATGCGTATAAGGAATCCAGAACTTTAAAATCCACCTTCATTGAATTCATCATAAGGTTTATTACTTCTTTTTGCTTAAAAGTACAAAATATTTCCTGTCATTTCTCTCTAGAGTTGTAAAACCCCAAAAAGGGCTTCCAGTGTTCACCTGAAGCACTCGGTTCTGGAGACCCACTGGTAACACTCACATCCCTTTTAACTGAGTGTCCAAAGGAAAAGCATCTGAGCGTTGCACAGCCTGGTGTGTCCACCGAGTGAAATGGGGACATGGATCTCTATCTCCTGGCCAAGAATGCTGCAAAGCATATTTATATTTCAATGCAAATTCAGTCTTAGTTGTATGTTGAGCAAATACTCAATGATGGTCCTGGCACCCTTCTGGGTCTCTTTCTCACTCTTTTAGGCTATAGATAGTGTAGTACAACACAAGCAGATTGGTAAAGCAAAATATTCACTGCAAGAGTGCCTGCTGTCCATACTACAGAGGGGAGGGTATTTGTTTGGCTCCACTCCAGTCCCATGCACCAAAAAACTATCAGCAATTGATGCACATTACATGCACTTCTGGAGAACATTGTCCAGCTTGGTATAAACAGGATGAAATCTAGTTCATGTGTTCTGACACAGCTCATGAACCAAAGTGTAGAAAATAGGCATGTTAGAGACACTTGGCTTAAAATGCACTTCTGATTAGAAGACAACCTTAATGTAGGCCTCCCCTTAGGCAGCTGAGATGCCTAGGGTTACAGCCATCCTTCTCTAGTTAGTGGAGTGGAGATACTTCAGAGGTGAGTTGAGATCTGGAGAAGACTGAATTGCAATTCTAAGAGGCCTCTTTCTTTCACAGTAAATGAGTGGAATTGACTTCTTCAGAAAGTCAGCTCAAACACCGCTTGATGTCAAAGATATTCCTGTGACTTGGAAATGAGATTTTGTAAAAGAATAAAAATAAGAGGATAAGACATTAGGATGGATCTTTCAATGCAGAATTGATGTTAACAGTCTGCTTTATCAAACTGCTCTGTAGGACTCTGGAAGAATGGTTCTCTGTCAGGATCAAGGAATAGCTTACAGCTGCAGTTCCCTTTGAAGAGATTTAGAAACCAATAGAGAAATGAAAGGATACCCATGACATCAGATATAAATAATGAGCTGTGTAAATAAAATATTTGTCTTCCTTCTTTGAGTGAAGTTCCAAAAAGTAGATCCTTGCTATTAGCAAAAATTGAGGAGCGTCAGCAACTCTATTAGCAGGTCCCTTTGTTTGGTGATTTCTTTTTTAAAATGGAAACATTTCAAGACTATAAATTGTTTAAAAAACAGTAGGAAAGATTTTTGAGTTTTGAACAATGCAGTCTATTTAGCCAAACATAGCTAATGTAGTATAGAGACCACAACTGGAAAAAACTGTTAGTCATACATCAATTAGCCTTGTTTTCAGACTGAACATCATTAGACAGTGAAACCACCTAAATTAATCTAAGTGGCAAGCTAAAAACAGGCGTTCTGATTGGATCTTCAAACAGGACTCAAAGACTAGGACTCATCTGTCAGAGGTTAGGCTGTACCTGAAACAGTCAGGCACTGGAGCCCAGCAGTCCACCTGCATTTCATGTGGCAAAAATCTGCCGTGGACAGTGGGATCATTTTTGGACATAACATAATCTATGTGCTTCATCTGTCCTTAGAAAGAATGGCACACCTAAGAAATGGAGGTAAACTTTCTTGAGGAAGTAGAACAGGAACGAGCAGGATAAAACACTGAGACCCTGCGGCAACTCTCCATGGCTTTCCAAATGGTCTCCAAATTCCTGGAACAACCCAGGGAGAAAGGCCCAGGAAACACGTATCAGCAGTTAGGTATGCTGGTATCCTCAGAAACATGTTAAATACTGAGTTCAGCATGAGAATTTTTTTTCACCTTCTCAGTAGCATACCCCACTTGTCATCATTGCATTTCTTCCCTATGTCCTTATATTCCCCTCTGATTGATCATCACAGTCCAAGGGAAGAGTAAGTCCTTGCTCTGCTGAGGACCAGAGTTACAGTGTCAATGTTCAGTCTCAACAACCTTACCTGTGAAGCCTGAGAAGCTGAAGTGGAGGAGGGTCTCAGAATATAATCTTCTCCTAAGTCTTTTCTTCTGCATACCTCCTCTTGTCATCACATGCTTCAGTATAAATATTCAATTTTCTTTCAGGTCCTTCCTCAGGGCTCTCCAGAACTCATCCATTCATTTCCTCTCCCTAGTCCAGATTCTGCCTGAACTCAAGCTTAATAATCACTTCCTTAAAGCACTCAAACTCTCTCTAGCCTCTCTATACTATTTTTTATAGTTATTAATACCATCTAAGCTTTTCTGCTGCCCCTCAAAAATCCCTACCTGCCTCATTTTATACTAAATAATGTGTATTGTGACAAATTATGCTCTTCCTGGGCCCTCCATTTGTGCTGGGACAAACACAGATGGTGTCATTAATTTGCTTCTCACTGATGACGAAGGCTGCTTCAGAAGAGCTGGATGCTGGTGCTTTAAAACACTACATGTACCATTTAGGTGTCTAAAAAGCAGGGCCATTTAAAGATCATAAAAACATGAATATCTGCATTATGGATGTGCAGGAGAGGTGATCTGTGTACCTAGAAACATTCAGCATCTCATTTTAGATATCTCAATAGACAGTTGGAATTTGCAAAGGTCAACAAAGTCAAAAATGGCTAAGTAGATGCTCATACCAGTTTAGGAGGAAGCCTGATTTGACCAGATGAATCCCAGCCAGTAAGTCAGACGCAGAGCAACAGCAGAAGAAACTAATTCACAGTTTGCATTTTCACAAACTCCATAAAAGTATCGCAGATGATTTGTCTACAGTTCAAATGTTCTCTACCAAAAATTGTGTGGTTGTGAAGAGATGTTCAAGGGATGAGGGGAAGAAGCATTGTTTTCTGTGGCTGATGTTGGAGCCAGAAACCAGAGGTGGAGAAGAACTATACAGAGTGCTGAAAAAAAAAAGAAAAAAAAAGAACTGAATATGTGGCAGCTTGACTTTCAGCCTTTTAGTTACCAGAGTTTAAAAATACAATAGTTGTGCGGTGTGTGAAAGTGAAAAAGAAAAAAAAAAAGAAACTTAGCTGCATAATTTTATAGATTTTATAGCCCCTTTTAAGAGACTTAGTAGTGTATTTTTAACTGGATAATTTAACTTGCCTGCCACCCCATGATACTTATAAAAATAAAAGAATACACTCCTTATTTTAGCCAAAAGTACTATATAAACAAAATCCGAGGAATGCATTGAATTAGAATGTTAGACTACAATAATGGGCGAACTTGATTGCATTTCCATTTCACAAAACAATTCACATTTGCTACTAATATGCTAAAACTTGTGCCAGTCAAAATAAGCTTGACTATCACAGCAAAAGAAAATTGTCAAAACATACAACTCGATTCCTCTCTCACTCATATTAATTTTATGCTGGAATCACTTCTATTTTCTTTTTTTCCCCCAGAGATATTCTTGACATGACAGCTAATGAGTAAAAGAGACTATTTGGATAGTTCTTCTTAAGAACTTTTAGGTTATCAATCTTAGGCAATCCATAATGGTCTTGAAAGAAGCACCCAGATGAACAAACTAGGAAAAATATGCAAAGCAGAAGAGTCCTGGGACAGTTCCATATGCCTACTAGATTTACTCCATTTCTAATGCTTTGCTTTTTGCCAGGAGTCCACGAGTCATTATCTTTCCCACTGGTCAGAAAATCACAGTCAGACCACTCCAAGCACAAACAATAAAAATTAAAATCTGTAGCATGAGCTCATGTCATGTTTTGGGGTTTTTTTTGGCCTGGAGAGACAAAGAGAGACCTGGTTAGTCTTCTCACTCACTCACTTAACAATGAAAATGAGAGCATAGAGTGCTCTCTCTTTCAAAAAAGTGCATATGTGACCTTTAGTGTTATCCTGCTAACATTAGCTGCAGACTGCTGTTCATTCAGGCAGCAGCAAGCATTTTTGTCCTGCATGGCTAGTCACCTACACAACATCCTTTCTTCCTTTTATTACCACTGTACTTTCAGTACAGGCATTCCTTCCTCTGGCAGACTTTTGGCTAGGTTTGTGGCATACAGCTGGTTACACATCAATCACATATCAGTCACAGCATTAACTCATTCTTAAACTGGCTTCATCCCAGGTTTGCATCCTTCCCTTTGCAGCAGTTCTCAATATGTTACCTCTACCAACATTGCCTTATTTACCAGTTATGCTGTTCTGGGAGACTAGAATGTTTTTTACCACTTTCTTTACTCCTGAGAACACTTTGCTCCAGTTGTGGCTTCATAACTTAAGCTACGGCTTTTACCACCAGATTATAACATATCTGTGTGCAGGAAACATCATGAAGTCTTCAGGGTAACATTCAAATTAACTGATCAGATAAGCTAAAATATATGCAGCTCTGACAGTGCGACACCAGGTGACAAAGTACTTCAAAACCTGAGATGTGCCTGAGGGACTAGCTAAAGATAACGAAAAAGTGTAGTCATCTTGGACCACTCCTAAAAATGCTCTGCCCGACAAATGGCAGCTCTGCCAAGAGATTAGCACACAATTGCCACAGTCAACAGTCTCTGCGCAGAGCTACAGTAACATGCTGATGGCATTTCATACCGCGGGCCTCAGGGAGCAGGATGCTCCACAGCAGAGTTGGTGCGTGGGAAACCTGGCACTGAGCAGCAAGTGCATATCACAACGGGTTGGATGCTCACAGTTTGCTAATGTTGAGCAACACTTAAACAATGCCCTTTGAAAGAATATTTTCATTTTGTGGGAATGTTTTTGCAAAGAGGCTTTCTTCTCTTTGTAAACAATTAGGGAAAAAGATACACAGGTTTCTGACAACTTTTATTGTTAATCTCTATTTTTTAATTAGAGCTTTGTTTGTTGTACTTTGTTTGAAATAGCTTTTGACTTTCTTATTCCCACACAGCATTGAGATATAAAACTCTTCACTGATAAGAGATGCACCTCAGAAATAGCAGGATGTGTTGAAGAGGGAATTCAGCTAATGCAGACAGTTTCAACTTCTCTTTCTGCCTTGCAGTTACATGTCCAAGCAGGAGGGAACTGGTAACTGCAAACTGATTGAAGTCATAAATGAGGTCTAAAGAAAAAGCAAAAGACAATTACATAGTATGCAAGTTTCATCTTTTATAAACTTAACTGCCTTTTGTGCCGGAAAGGAGTTATTTATACACAACAAATGGAGAATAAGTGTCTGATTTTGTTATTTGTATGAAATGCCATGTCAGAAGAAATGAACAGATGTTGCACAAGTTAGTAGTTTCTGCA
This sequence comes from Pomatostomus ruficeps, assembly GCA_013400735.1. Classification (NCBI taxonomy): domain Eukaryota; kingdom Metazoa; phylum Chordata; class Aves; order Passeriformes; family Timaliidae; genus Pomatostomus; species Pomatostomus ruficeps. Next base: position 27,017 of record VYZT01052752.1, read on the forward strand.
ATCAATCACCACTGGGTTTTTTAAAACACGCAGACATCTTCCCTGCCTGCTAGCAAACTAAAAGGTCCTAGGCTCTTCCTTCTATGACAAAATAACAACTTTAACTCATTTTGAATGTCCCAGAGAGAAAAACTGATAATAAAGCTAATTTGTTCTCCACAAAGTATTTTAATTTTGCCTCCCATCATACTATTCATCATCTTTTAAGAAAATGCTGTTTTACTGTGATTTGAGTAGGGATGGAGCAGTGAGAGAGAGCTAACAAGTCTGATAAAAGAAGCAATCGCACATTTACTATGTTTTTCTGGGTCAAATCACATTTACAAAATAAAAAGCGAAGAAGATTGGGACTGACAAAAAATAACTAACTCTCTTTGGGTGAGAGATATGGGCAGAGGACTGCTAGCTTCTCACAACACAGTGAAAGGTGAGACAGGGGTAGGCAGTCTGGCCCACAGCAATGATCCTTATCCTCCTCTGCCACAGGGTTTGAGCACTAACCTGCAGGAAGACAGGTGGTGGCATGGTGTTGCAGAGACATGACAGTATCCCTTTGGGTGGCCTCATTCACTGCTAGAAAAGCTACTGTTTTCCTCTGTGCTTCTCCCTGCCATTGTTGGACTCCCACGTGTCAGTGGTTTTGTTTGTTTGGCTTGAGTCACTCACATGGTTTACACTTTGTTGTCCTTTACAAAGTAATTTATTTGAAATACATTAGTAGGATGGTTTCAATATTCAGTCTGTTATTTCTCTCTGAGTAGGTGGTCATACCTATATCTGGCTTCCCTCTTTAGGGAATTTTGGGAGGGAATGCTCATGGTACTGGGACTTGTGAGAGCAGAACATATTTTCCCCCCTCCCCCTGCCTCAGAAACTCAGCAAGTAAGACAACACCACCAGAACCTGGACAGCTGAAGGATGGGGTGGTAGGCAGGTTGCCAGTGATACAAGGATATCTGGCTCTCCAGCAATCCACCCAGAAGGCTGAGAGGGAACTGCCAGCCTTGGAGTCTGCTGACTAGGCTCCCTGTTCTGGGATTGTCATGGTCTGACCCTGGCTAAGTGCCAGGCACCCACAGCAGCCGCTCACTCATTCCCTCCCCTGCCACAGCTGGGCAGAGGAGGGAAGGAGAGGGGGGAAAGAAGAAAAAAAAGGAATTAACACAAGGCCCCATGAGCTGAGATAAGGAACCAGGGGAAAATGCTCCAAGGACAAAGCAGGCTCAACTTAGGTTGCAAAGTGAAATTTATTACTACCAGAGTTAGACGGAGGATATGAGAAGTAAAACTAAACCTTTAAAAGACACTATTCTTTTCCCTCCCTACCCCTCCCTCCCTCCCACCAACAGTGCGAGGGGGACAGGGTGTGGGGGTTCAGGTCAGTCCCTTTCCAGGATCTTCTTCCCCTGCTTAGGGAGAGGAGTTTTTTTCTCTGGTTTTGCAATGGGGTCCCTCCCATGAGAGACAGTTTTCTGTGAACTTCTATGGCGTGGGTTTTCTTGTCCACAGGATGCCGTCCTCCAAGGACAAAGTGCTCCAGCATGGAAGCAGGGGGCCCCTCTCTCTCCAACTGGGTCTTCCACCTGGTCTGCAGTTTCCTCCAACATCCACCCGCTCCAGTGTGGTCACTTCCTCCACAAACTGTGGGACTTTATCTCAGTCTGTTTTTCACTGGGCTGCAACTGCTATGGCTTCTCCTGGCATCCATGGCTGCTGCAGCTTCTGGCATCTCCCACTCCAATGCTGGCACCTCACCCACGGACTGCAGGTGGATCTCTGCATCCCTCATGGACCCCATGGACTGCAGGGGGGACACCCCGCCTCACGATGGGCTCACCATGGCCTGCAGAGGAATCGCAGCTTCAGCACCTGGAGCACCTCCTCCCCCTCCTTCTCCACTGACCTTGGTGTCTCCATGTTGTTTCCCCTCACATGTTCTCACATCCTCCTCCTTCTCTAACTAGAAGCAGCTGCGTGCACACTTTGTTTTGATTTTTCCTTAAATATGTCATCACAGAGGCGTAACCAACCTTTCTAATTGGCCCAGACATGGCCAGTGGCATGTCCATCATCTTCAGAGCCATCAGAGATTGGCTCTGCTGGAAATGGTGAAGAATTCCAGAAGCTTCTCACAGGAGCCATCTTTATGGCCCCCTCCCCACTTCTAAAACCACAAGAGGGATGTTGATTTCCAAACCTAGGACCTGCCTGGCTTTGTGACCACTGAAATGCCACTGTTTGGGCTGGTCTTAAGAACTCCTTGAAAAGGCAGAAGTAAATAGTGTTTGACTTTTTGAATGTGAACACTTCTCTTCTTTGTGCCTTTGTTTTTTTTGCTTGGGTGGTTTTTTAATGGGGCAGAGAGTGCACAAGAACACACCCTCTTTTTAAATAGAGCTCTTTTTTATTTTTTATTTTGAAAATCCTAGGGAAGAGGAATTCTAGTTTCTAGGCAGCTCTAACCACCTCAAGCTATATGCCCTATCATGTTTTATTCTTAACAGTAAATTCTGAAGAAAACTCGTAAGCAGAAACATGAACATGGGGAAATACAGAACATTACAACAGATAGAACATATGCTCATATCTAATGAATTCCAGATTTACTCATGACCCTATTTTACACAGATCTTGAGCAGTAAATATTTGATTTATGGATGTGTTTAAGGTTACTAAACAAAGTGCTTAATGCATTGGCAATGCCTTTGGAAAAAAAAAAGAACGGCTTTTAAGTCAAAATTAATAATATGTTTTCAGGAAAAGACTTCTTATCGTTAGAAATTAGTTTTAAAAAAAAGGAGCGATTTCTGAACTGCAAGGGCTATTTTGAGTATTCTGAGCCTTATCTCCACCTTTACCCCAAGAGAAAATAAAACTGGGAGAAACTCAAGTTCTCTATGCATGAAATAGCATTTGGAAGATTACCATGTCCATTCTCTTATTGTTTCTCCATCCTGTTCATCTCATTGAACATACAAACAAAAACACTCCTTTTCAAATGCATATTCAGTGTTTGATCTTAGAAGGACTTTTCTTAGAAAAAAGTATTATCAGGTGCCAGGTCAGGAAATAAGATACAATATAATTGAATTATTCTTGTCTTGTTCATAGAACATGAGGAAAATAAAAAATAAAAACTTGAAATTGGCAAGTATGTTTGGCTTCAAAATATCTAAACTCTCCAGCAGTTATCCAGTGCCAGAGAGATATTATTTTATATGTGATATCAACATAAGAAAACATTGCACTGTAAATGCCTTCTGGAAAAAAAACAATTCTTAATGGTTGCATATATATTTTGTTCTCAAACTGATTATTTTAGTCCCTCACAGATTCAAAGAATCTGGATCTTAGAGCTATGATCTATGTCCTTCAGAGGGGAGTGAATAGATTCAAACCCATGTCTGTTTATTTCTTAGTGTCTTAATTTGTACTGGGAGCAAGAGAAAATGGCAGAGATCCCCATGCTCTTCCCAAAGTCACACACTACATTACACTCTTCCTCACTTGCACTCAACCTCCCTGAATTTCACCAGCCTCTATCCAATCCTCCCTCACTCAGACTTTATATCACTCTACTTTCTCTCCCTTCCACTGCAACAACCCCAAATTTGCTACTGGAAGGTGTCTGATGTTTGCATTCATGGCTCATCCTGTAAGGGGCATCTGCCCAAGCCTGTGCACCTGTGCCAGCCAAACAGCTGCAGCTGTGTGGGCACACTGCCTGTCACACAGGCATGTCTTCCCCCCACTCTCCAAGGCTTTGGAATGTGTCCACTGCACATTTACAGCAGGTCCCAATGGTGCAGGCTTTTATATCCACCTGGTTTTCCTTGCCTTTGTTGAGAATTTATGAGCAAGGTATTGAGAACTTGGTTGCCTAATTCTTTGTGATCTTGCTCACTAGATTTTTGATTTACGCAAGGACCTTAACTAAAAGTGCAGTTCTTAACGTCAATTAAATTAGGGTGTCTTTTCTTGCAGGGGCACCTTCAGATCGATTTCAGCCTGTTTCATATTGATTTTTTTACTTGCAGAGCTCAATCAGTTTTGCTAGCTGCAAATGAGCACAAGCATGTCTGCTTGAGGCTTCGTGAGGATGTAACTTGCAGGGGGGAAGAAAAGCACTGACAAAGTGAGAAGCTGCAGTGCTGCTACCAGAGCAAAGGAAAGAGAGGAGTGGGGTTGTGAATCTGAAATCCAATGGTAACGAAATAAATCTAGTATATTATTCCTAAATATAGAGTTATTCCTGAGGGGCAAGAAGAAATATACTTCCTCCACTGTACGGTCAAGGTTTAAGCATTACGTCTTTTGTCTGTAGACTGTGCTAGAAATATCTTTCTTATTTTATTTCCTCACCCCCATTAAAGCTCTTAAAAATAAAAGCTCATTGAGCTTGAAGGCATCTTGTACAGACATTTAAGAAACCAGTCACTGATAACATTATGAATAGAATTTAAAAGTAAGGACTGTTCTCTGCCCTCTAATCACACAGCACACAATTTTGGTGTCACAACAAACAGCCCAAGACAGAGTTTCCAAAACCTTTAGTATTTCAAGAAGGTTAGGCAGGGACTTTATAGTGCTTTTTAACTCTTTAGTGCTTTCACCTCCTAAAACAGCAGTCCAGCATTGCAAATTAAGATAAGCAAGAGGAGGGAAAACAAAACCAGCTCCATGTGACATTTTAGGTAGTGGGAGAAATTAATACCTCATCCCCAGACTCTGGGCAGTGATCTGTGATGGTGCTGGTCTAGGTGTTTTGGAGGAGAGAGGATCAGTGGTACCAGGCAGACAGGTGGTCGAGGCACCCTTGTATGATAGGCCAACTAGGATGGAATTTATAAAAATCCAAGTTCACACCCCAAGAGTGAATTAGTTATTTACTCTTTTCATTAGAAGCTGTGAAAATTAAAGGGTCCAAAGAATCTGCAGTGATTCTGAGCTTCCAATCATTGCAGTAATATGGCTGTTTGTGTTCTGTGATCATTTGAATTTAATGAGAACTTTTCTATGAAAGACACAATTCAGTCGAGGAGCAGCAAGCTAAGCCAGCCTGACCTGGAGAGATCAGTCATTTATACTTCTGCTCCTTCCCAGTACACCCACAGGCAAGCCACTGTTAAGGCTTTTCATGAGTTTGTATTTACTCTGCGCTGCAGCTTGAACACAGTCTGGACCCTTTTTTAGACATGATGGCACAGGCACCAATTCCACTCTGAAGCCAGTCATCATGGTTGCCTAAAATGTTCTTCTGTCAAAATCACCACTTGAATTAGGGCCATGCTTTCCACTTCACCCTGTTGGCCAGCATGAGTGAAGAAGCACAATGGATTTCTCTCCAAGTGCGGCGCTCTTGCACCACATTGCTGCCCCTTTCACACAACAGAGGCAGAAGAAAGCTGTCAGCGGGGATGCAGTTGCTCTCCCCTGCAGAAGTCTTGTGGAAAACACTGTCTCCTGCAAACCTTGGATCCATGCAGCTGGCCAACAACACCTTGAGGATGTACATGTACTGATGGGCCCTTCTGACAGCCAAGTGCTAATTAAGGCAGCCTGTGAATTATGAGCTCTGGCTTGCTCCAAAGGCAGATATAAGTCCAGTCTGAATGAAAGGGTTGTGCAGCCAGGAAGCCACAAATGAACCATCAGGCACAGGACCCTTCATACTGTGTCAGGCCATACCTCTTCACCCCTCTGCTGGTAAATCCACCACAGAGGATCTTAATACAGAGAAAGGTATAATTTCATCATCAGCCCTCCCTAGAGCATATCTACTAAACAAGTTTTCTTGGAGCCACAGCAACATTCTTTAGGTATAGAGCATAGATATGATAACAAACACTCAGTGTACGCGCCAGGAGATGTTAGCTTTTGCCTGCAGGTGCCTGGGATGTGAAGTTCATTTCACAAAAGTCAAATGCTTTAAGTCTGAATTTGACAAACAAGTGTGCCTGATTGTGTCATTTTCCATCTTTTGAATACTATAGATAGGTTAGTTAAAGAGAATTTATTAAAATACATTATTTTATTTACACCTTTTTGGTTTCTGTAGTAAGTAAACCAGGCTTGTACAACTAATCTCTAGAGTACTTAAATTAGCCATACCCTGCAAAAAGCCTCCACAAAATAGAGCAAACAGGAGTTTCCAGATATCAGCCGAATATATCTGGATTCCATCTCAGAGTGAGACCTGGGAATGGAAGTTATTCCCCATGTCTTGATTTTAACAGGAAGGAAGACCAAATGCATGAACTAGGAGGGGTCTGAAGTATATGCCAGCAAATCCCCCTGTTGGGATGTTCCTCAGACTACTGCAGACATGTGGTGGCATGTACTTGGTGCTGGGACCCTGATTCTGCACCAGTGCCTCACTCCCATAGAAACTGGCACTGACACCAGACACATTTGACCCACCCAGTTACCACAGAAGTTCATTCTGCACCTCCTAGACACCCCACAGCCGTACTATGTCTCAGAAAAGGCTCATACCCAGCTGCAATGAGCCATTTTTTCCAGGATAATATTCGGCTGAATCCATCCCCTCATTAGCTCCCCACATTGCCTTACAAATGTGAATGCCAAGTGTGGGAGACTATCAGCAAGAAGTAGTTGTGGTCATCCTTTCGATGTACTGGCAGTTGCTGTATAAAAGTGACTGGGAAAATGTCAGTTTCATCTTGATGTAGTGAAATCAGACCCTTGAATTTGCATAGTGCACCACCATACTCAGTCAAATTGTGCATAAATGTAAAAATATTATTTTCAAAAATGTCATTGTTCCCAGAACCAAAACTGTTTCAAGCACCTTGAGGCACGCAGGGTTGTAAGCAGGTATCTACCAGGGTTATCATCCAGGAGTCATGACTTTCCTCTGTGTCACCATCACATCTGATACCTTATTTGCACTTTTAAGGGAGTAAATGCATTGCTAAAAATTGGATGTTAGTAGCCATTGAAAATTAAAGGGCTCGTATTTTCACAAATAATTCTGAAAGTGAGATCCAAGTGAAAATCTGCATTGGTACCACCATTGAATAGGCAGCTGACTGCCTCTGAAACAAGTTGAGTCACTCAGGAAACCCACACATCACTCCTAAATCTTAGGAAATGCTTTCCCAATGCGACTTCCTAGAAAGTGCTGGGTAAAATAACTGCTGGCAAACAGATCAAATGTAGTGTTAAGACACTGACATCAGTCCAAGCCATGTATCTCCTCAAACAAGTCCTGAAAGGGGACAGTTACCAGAGTTGGCATTAAAGAAAGCCAAGAGACTTTTTATTGAGGCTGCATTGAGGGTCCCTTGAACTTTATAAGTGGTAGATAAGCATTTTTGGGAGAGAAAGACACCATGCCATGGCAACTGCCATTTTAAACATGTCTTTTTTATGGTTTCTATTGTAGAGTGAGGTCTGCAAAGTCTGTGCAGATTCAGAGGAAGAAAAACCAGTGTGTATCCTAAAAAAAGCTCTTACCATTAATATTTTTCTTGGCGTTTACTTTTTATAGCTAAGTCAGTGGTTTAATTCATCTGTAATCTGGAGAAAGCAGGAGAAACCCTGAAAGTGTATTTTAATGAAGGCAAACAGGTAAATCTCTACAAAGAGAACCTGAGAGGGAATATGGAGAAAAAAAAATCATGACTGAATGTGATCTTGCAGAACGCATTCACAGGACACAGGGACCAAAGAACAGTGGCAACACCATGGGCTGGAAAAGGATGGATGTGCTGATTTCATCAGACACAGCAGGACAGACAAAGCTCTAAGAAATTTTGGAGGTGAGTGAGTTCTAACTGATAGACCTAAAGAGCCAACAAGGGCAATAGAGCAGCTGAGAAGATCTGGTGATGCTACTTATAACCCTAATGATGCATCAGAAGAGGATTACTGCTTCATCATTGTAAAACCATATTGATGCACAAATGCATTTTTTCCTCCTTACCCCCTGTTTAAAAATAAAACATACTTTAACTTTCCTTGGAAGGTAACTTATTCCAGAGCAGATCTATAAAATTCCAGACTAATGGATTTCATTCCATGACAGTTATCTGAGTATTAAGTGCCGCGGTACCGCTGGCTAAGGTACCAGGCACTCACCTGCGGTTTCAGGGGCTGGCCGGGATGCTCCGGGGTGTGGGAGGGCTGGCGAAGGTCTAGCAGGGGTTTGCCTACCCCGCCAGTGATGCAGGCACGCTGAGGAAGGAGAGACAAAGCAGAGAGGGTTATTCAGGCATCGGGTTCGTGCCAGGGAAGCACCGGCACCATGTGTTACAGTTACATAAATACCAACGCGAGTGGGAGGGGTAGGATACAAAACACCCTATGGGGTAGGGGCGCAGGGTTTGAATTTGGCAGGCTTGCAGCGGATTAGGGGATACAGAACGTTCCCGGGGGAGAAAACAAATACCGGGGGAGTAAAGGGGGAGATGGCAGTGCCTGGCCATGGGAAAAATCAAAACCTGGTCATAGCACACTGCAACAATCAAGGTGATTTTATTAAGAGACCCACAAACAACAACTGATAAAGCAAGCTTACAGCCAGCATACTTAAATTCTCACTGCAGGAGTCTACAGTAGGGCTTAAAAACATTTAGGAGTATGCAAAAAAGTTTGAAAAACACAGTTGTTAAAAGCAACTGGGTTGTAGGGTTCCCAAGAGTGTTGCTGGCAATCTGCCACTGACATCTCCACAGAAGCCCTGCTCACACAGGTAACACAAGCTGACATTCTCCAGAGCTACTTTTTTCTTGGCAAGCATTAGCCTGAGCTGCTTTAGAAAGCAGCTAAAATATAAAATCTGTAAGGAAGATATCAATATGAGCTCTTCTATAGTTCACCTTTTCTAGAGAGCTTTCAATTAATAATGTGATATAGAAAATAAAGAGTTACTTTTCATGGCGTCTCATCTAACACCTTGCTTACCAGCAGGCTCCTTCTATTGCTGTGAGCCTTTCTAGCAATGCTCTTATGGAGCGTCACTCACTGGAGGCCTGTCTGCAAAAGACAGATGCATAAATTTGCAACCTTTTATGATTTTAAACATTCCCTTTTTAAGGGGTATAGCTAATTCTTGAAAAATGCTTAGTGCTTCTTTTTCTGAAACCATCACAAATACAGTAGCAGAGGAGAGCAGCTCTTGGCAGGGAGAAAGCAGAGGGAGCCTCTCTCTTCCCCTTGTGAATTCTAAGTCCTAAAACACAAGAAAGTGTTAATTATGTTTAATCACAGTACAAAGTGTTTTATATTTTAAATTAATTCCAATTGATTTCTTGTGCTTTATACCTTTTTTTTTTTTTCTGGGTAGGCACAGTATTTATCATGGTTGCTCCAAGGCACGAAGCACATACTTTCTACCAGCCAACATTCATTAATTTTTCTCTCACTTAATGCCACTTTTGTCCCCTAAGAAACTTTTGCTTAAGCATTTTTTCAGCCAAGAGACCTGTTCTCAGGTGAAAATGTGAAAGTAATTTGTAGCTTCTAGCGAAGGGGTTTTGATCTAGCTAGAGGGAAATGCAGAGATGTGGTGCGTCCCAGGTCTAGAGGTTATAAACTCCCTGCCCTTAATTACACTTTTGGCCATATATGCATCTCAAAATGGAGGTATTTTTAAGGAACTGTAGTTCTCCATAGTCCCAGTACCTTCTACTACAGGTGGAGTTGGAATACATGCAAGTGATATGGGAAAATCCTTACGTTTTGAGCTGTTAATGCATTTTTGCTTTAAATAAACACTCTGTACAGTGGGTTTAAACACTTATTTAACTGTTCAGTTACACTCTAGGATCATAAGACCATACTGTCCAAGTGTTTCACACGTGTTATCCCCTCACAGAGGAAATCACGCATTTCTAGCCCTGGAAAGCAAAGGATGAAAGTAGAGCAGGAACATCTCTCTGTGTGGACTGGTCTAACTAAGAGCAGTCCACTCAGAGTGATGTTCCTAACTTAGCTAAAGTGGAGCAATAATTGGAGCCAAGATGAAGCTGAACCAAGGCAACCATGGTTGCAGTGAGATTTAGCAGCAATTAATTCCATACAGTATTAGCATATAAACAGAGAAGCTGAAGTCAAAAGGAGGCATCTGAAAGAGGTAGGATGAAGGAAAAAGAGACTGTAGTCTGAAATAGATCTGTCTTCCCACTTTCAGTATGCAGTTTGAATACCGAATGATGTGTGTGACAGATAGATGAGCTGTGATAGAAAAATGTTTTTGGTACAGAGGTGCTGAATTCAACACAATATTTGCTTTCTAGTCAAGTGCAGTTCTACTTTGATGAAATAAGGGATGGATCTCTTACAATAGTAATGAACAAAGAGATCCATTTATACTGCTGCCCACTGTTTGAGTAATTACTTTTCATTATATGTATATTTGGGAGAGCAGACAGTAAAATAAAAAGTGGTGTAACTTATATAACCAGTGTAAATATGAAAATTCTGGGGTTTAAATTGCCATGTGTTTCTTTTATTCAGTTTGCACTTACACAGTATTAGTATAAAAAGTTTTCAAGAAAAATTGTCCCTTTTTATGCATCACTGGTATCTCCTCATGCCTTGTCTTGAACATATAGACATATCTATCCTCGGATGAGGAATAAGGCACTGAAATTGAACCCTGGAAATGAAATGACGGCATACAGGATAAGTAGATATTTCAGTCATTCCTATGGAATATGTCTTTGTCAAGATTGTAACATGATTGAACTAGGTATTGGAGACAATTTGGTTGAATAAAATTTGTATTGGCTAGGAATCCAATGTTAACATATATAACAAGAAAGAGTAGATGATAAAAAGGATGATAAAAATATACTTTTCCATGACAAAAACAAAGTTCTGATCCCAGGAAGTAGAATGAGTTTTTCAAAGGCAGTAAGTATTAGATTTTTATTCATCTATCTAAGCTGGAGTCTCTCCATTTTAAGCTTCTCCTCTCAGCAGCTCTGCAAGACACAGAGTGCTAACTTTTGTGGCCTCATCTAATCCAGCATATGAAGAACTTTGTGAAGCAACAGCATGAAACTCAATAAGGAGGGACCCCCTCTAGACAAATAGCAGAGCCTTACTCCTCAAGGTTACAGTGAAAATAGAAGGGAAAAAAAAAAGGAAATAACCCAGACAGGTTCACTCTGGGGGATGCTCAATCCCTGGCAATTTCTCTGTGTTCCAATGGCTCAAGGAGGAATGAAGGCTCAAGGCCTCCTACTGTGAGTCCCCTGACATGGTATTTCCCTTCCTTTACTTACATCAGTATCCCTACTTGACGTCAAGGAAAGTTGTTCTGGAGTTCACAGTCCTCAATGTGCACTATAGATACTTCAAGTGGTACCTGTAGGTCAGGTGCCTCTTGAGATATCTCACTGAATTCCTGTCTAGTTACTGTAATCCCCACTGGCTATTTATACACCTCAACAAGAACAGTGATAATATATTTTCTCTCCTTACATCCTTGCAAGTTTTAACTGTATTTCTGTTAACTTTCTAAGTCCTTCCCTACCTCCTCCTGATGCTGGTAAAAGTCCTCTGCCCAGCTCATATACAACCAGTTAGCTCTTTAGAATGTTAAAATTTTGTCTGGAAGTGATGAAGACTGCATATTTTGCAGGATAGCTAATGCATGCTCATGCTTTCTCTCCTTTACTTAAAGTCCCTGGAGTGAACAGACTTCTGAACTAAAACTCTGATGTTAGAACATTGCTTCTATGACACATTGTGGAAACAAAATTTTCGTACCTATGCATTCTGATACAGTCTGAAACCTTTCCTCATGCTTTGGTAAGTATGAATCAAACAGCCACTTGCAGAATTGCAACCTATCTCAGCTTCCCCAGTGCCCCCAGGACTTCATACAGACATCCTCAAGACCTCGATAGGTATCCAAATGGCTAACTCATGTGATGCTCCAGCTTGCCATGATTACTTTATCACTGCTTCCCAAACTACAATCATCATTCTGACTTCAGGGTAGACATAGGACCCCAGCAAAAGTTTCAAAAAAGAAAAAATCAAAGAATGCTTCTGTATGTTTTATGGTTATATATAAATAATAATTGTCATTTGCCGTTATGAAAACTTTGAGAAATTATGGGAAAGAAAGATCAATGGAAGTGACATTAAATCTAATTTATTAAATTGTAGATGTTGAGTAATTGCTTCATCTCAGCATGAATACACTTGTGACTTTATGGAACCCACTAAGACTCTAGCTTTGGCTCTGGCCTCTATGAAAAGCAAGGTTTTTCATGAGAGGCATGTTCAGGAATCTCCACAGCTAATTTGGCTATAAATCACTCAAAGGTATTCTTTTTCCAGGTGAAGAACATCCTGGATACTTCATTAAAGCAGAGAAATGCTTTGAAGAAGTGGTTGCTTTCTAGAATTTTGTTGTCATTGTTGTTCATTCACATTTTTAGAAAGTAAATAAAGAAAATACAATCTTTTGATGCATTATTCGCTTGGCCTGCCATGCTGAGAAAATATGGTTTCTATCGGTCTGGAATTTCTTCCTGGAAAAAACCTGTACAGAGTCAGAGCAATGCTCTGTTGATTTGACTATATTAATGGAATATTTGAAAGCATTTTTTAAAAAATATTTAGTCAACAGTCAGAATACGAAGGCGTTCTTGGCCACACAACATGAAAATGGACTCAATAAGACCTTTGAACTAGAAAACAAGTGGACTTTGGATCAAGTTATTTCCTTCAAGATGCATATTCATTCTAAGAAAATAACTTCTGAGCAATTATGCAAATTTTTGACTCAACTGGGTAATGAAGAAGTGAATTTGAAGGTTTAGTGCTTATGTAGTTTCTTAGGAAGGAATATATTTTGGCTGTTCAGGCAAGAATCTGAAATACAGTATATAGAGAGGAAAAGCAGGTATTGTTCATATCCCAGAAAAGACAGCTGGAAATCATTTCAGATTTAGAACTACTGGCATGCATGGTGCATCCATTAGGTATTCCTGTTAGTCAGCACAGTCTGACAATCATCCCTACACAACGAATTTGGAAAAATAAATGATAAAGACCTGATGAAAGAGAAAAATTAAAAAGTGTACAGTTGTCTATATATTATTTCTGAGGGCTTATTATTCCAAAAGTCTTCAAACATCTGGGGAGGCTCAAGAAAACTAAGTTAGAAAATTGCTATTTTGTCACTCCATAAAAAAGTGTTTTGGAATGGAAAAAAAATCAGCAATGCACTCAAGCGTATAGCTCAGTCTGGTGTCAGTTGCAAGGAAGCTGGAAGAGAATAAAAAGGGACAAGTGAAAAGTAATATGGATGTTTTGCTTTAAATATGAGGAAACTAAGCCAATGAACGATCAAGACATTATAAGGCCCAAAAGGGGCTCCAGGCTTCTCCTGGTTTTTGTAATTGCTCAGTGGTTCCTTTTTCTCAGTGAGGACTTCAGTACCTTTTTTCACCTGTTGTTTTTGGCACTATATTTGTTCTTTTCCAGCACTAGCCTAAGCAATGCAGGGTGATGCAGCTGTGTTCACATGCCTGTGTTTCTGCATGCTCTGGACATCACTTTTTAGGAACAGGACCACAGCCTTATTCCTTGGGGCAGGAAGACTTGCAAAAGGACCTATTCCTCTCCTTCCCACTCCCCAGGTCAGCCAGCACCATGTGTGCTCCCATGCCAAATACCCAGGACACAGAGGCCCTTCATTTCAGACAAAATTTCATCCTCTGTTTCTGTGTTCCAAGATCTACAATGGGATTGAGAAACACGGTCTTTTTCCCCTTGTCAATCTCCTGATGATAAGATAAGAATGAGAACCACTTTGGGGAACATTCAGGCTGCTCTTCTGACTTCAGGAGCTAAATGCAGATCTTCAGCTCTATCACAGGGTCCACAAGGGTTTTCCCTGCTGGTGATTAAGGGTTACTCTGAAGCATCTTACAGGAAGAAAGCTAAGAAACAAGCAATGGAGTTTGTTCTTTTGGTGTAGTATTTAAGAAAATTAAAGAAAAATTCAGGTAGAAATTAAGTCCTGATTTCTTGCCTAGTTTATTTTTTTATAGTGCATTTGGAGACTGAAAATGCTCTTGCCTTTGATAGTTGTACTCCTTGCAATTGAAGGAACATCATGACTAACACGCAGGACTGTTGCTGTTTATAAAATGTTTCACCATGGTAATTAAAGCTGATGGTAGCAAGGCTTGTGCATGGGTGCTGTACCTGAAATGCACAGTAGGGCAGTGCAGCTGGGATTTGCAATACTGCTTCATTTACTTACACTCCTGCTAAAGGCCCTGCAAAGCCAAAACGTGGTTATTCTCACAGCTCCAGAGAGACACTGCAGGTGAGAGTTTGTAATGGTTACTTTGCAAGGTCTCCTGAGCAAAGGGCAGAGTGTTTCTCACTGCCTTGCCAGAGGCTGTGTGGTGATGCCAGTCCTCATCCACCCCCAGGCCCAGGCAGCCCATTCTCCTGGCTGCCTCTTGCACAGTGAAATGGAGAGCAATGCAAAGCAAAAAAGATCACTTAATGTGTCAAAACCTGTAAACTGAGTCAGCCTCATCCTGGGATGGAGCCAGAATTTCAGTCACCCACTGCTAATCAGTATTTGTTCTGTTGTCCAGCACCATGGTTCCAGGATGGGACAGTTTCATAGCTTATGATGCTCGAAAACATAAGTAGTAATATTGGACTAAAGTGACTTTGTTGCAGAAAATTTGCTTCCGAAGAATATACACAACAAGAGTAGTTAGGTGATCAAAACAGTAAAAGAGTAATACTAGATTAGAAAAAAAATTTTATTTTACTGGAAAATAATTAAGATGTTTAGTCATCACAAAATAGTAAATTTTAAAATGAAGACTAATTTCTACATTAAATAGAAAAGTATTGATTTTTAAAATATCTAATTGCTGCCTTTAAACTTTTCCTCATTTTTAATTTAAAATAATTATTGGAAATAGAGTTAGACATATTACATGTTTCAGTTGAGCCAAATCTGCAAATTTTGTTGGAAAACAAAAAGCTGGATAGAATACCTTGTTGATGACAGCTTATGCCCGTCTCTTCTCAAAATATTGACTAATTGAATAATAAAGTGTTCAGCTTAAATATATATCAAGCCTTCAATTTTGAGGCTTCAAAAATTACTCTGGAAATTTAGAGGGTATCATATTTGCAGACCTTTTTTCTTTCTTGAAATGGTATAACCTGCAACAGCTATTTGATTTTTTCCTTTTACTTCTCTATGTCTTTTTTTCCTTTTAAATTACCTCATCTTTTTGTACTTCAGATCTGAGACTTTTAAGGTTCTTTCTGGGAAGGCTTAGACCAATTCTTATTTTTATTTAAACCAGGCAAATAAAGCTTTGAGAAATTTAATATGAATAAAACCATGCTGGCATCAACTAAACAGAATTCATAGCATTAGTGGAATGTGGTAACAAAGTTTAGGGGATTTGGATTTCATCTGAACAGCCTCTAGCCTTTCAGGTGCCTGTACAGTCTCCGCATTTTAATCACTTTTGCATAGAAAATACCTAATAGGAAAGGAAAAGGTCATAGGTCAGAAATAACTAGCTAATTAACATACACTCAAGTGTTCATGCCATGTCCTGTTGCAACTACCAGAGGCTCCCAAGCATTCATTTCCATGTATCTGTGCTAAACTGCCCAAATACTAAAACTTGCAAGCGTTTTCTCCTTCAAGCCCCTGGCTGCACTTCTTCATCTTATATTCAAATATCAGAGGCTAGCAGCTTCTTAGAGCCATGGTCCAATGAGTATTTTAAGCTTCTTCATTCACTTTGAAATGTGACTCCCACGGAAGAAAGTGGGCATCTTCCTGTTACTGCGGTTCTTACTGATGGGCAGGTGAAACACATGTTACTAGATTCAGTCTCACGAAAAGGCATCCAAAGTTGTCTCCAACTTGGTTGTGCTGGACCATACATGTTAATTTGCAGTTGCACCTTTGATTGCTAGACCTGTACATGCACACATAGCAAGAAAAGGTCTTCTGGCTCCTCAGACTTCATAATCCTGCTCACTCCTGGTGTGTGAGCTCTTCTGGACACAGTGCTCTCCCAGAAAAAGTCTAATTGCAGTAATTCATTCAGCAGGGCCAGACTTGAAGAATGGTTAAATACAACTTGGTTTATTAACCCTCTCCTTATGATAAACCACATTATCTTAGCTTACAGAACATAGGTTTAGTTTTTTTCATAGCTGTTAGGGTTTCTTGTTAAATAAAACACAAGAAGATTTCCACAAATGGTAAGTACAAAGATTGTTCCTCAATTCTAATTAAGAACAAACAAACAAAAAAACCCATTAGAGCAAACCCGGCTCCATTTTATATGAATATTAGTTTGATCTATTCTGTTTCTGTTGAGCATAGGACTGGAGAGTGTACAAAAAGCTTCATGGTATTGTACAAAGATGGGAAATCACTTATTACCAGAGGTATTAGCAAGAGCAGAGATGGGAAACTGAGATTTGAATGCAAATGTTTACGTGCCTAACAGCAACAGAGTTGAGTCAACGAAAAAAATTTTTTTGCCTTATCACTTTCATCTCTAAGTATTTTACTTAACCATAGCACATCAATGGAGCAGATATGAATTTCATTTCCTTATCTAAATACAAACTGGCTTTAGAGCAATATTCCAGTTCTTTTTCTGCATTCTCCACATCTGAAAAATGGACAGGATGGCAGCTAAGAAATTATGAACTGGTAATGAGTCCATAGCTAGTAGCTGCATTTGCTGTACAAGATGAACTTTTTGCAATTCAGATAAACTCCATGCAAAGATTGTGTGCAGCTGACCAAGTGAACTGACCAAAATCTTTAGATATTTTCTACAAAATAACAAGACATTCTGCAAATTTTTGTTTTCCATTAAGCTAGTCCATACCAGAAAAAATTATTGGATGTCTTTGGACAGTATGGATTATTACAAATAATATTTATTTTATTAATCTTAACTCACATTGCTTGAGCCCTTGAACTTTAACCCAATTTCTGGTGTAGTAGCTGAAATATGATCAACCACCTACCCCAAACACCAAAGCACTTTGTCGTGCTCAGGAAATAGAGAGTGAAAGTATGCAAAAAATTGTCAGGAAATACAGAAGGGTCCAGGACATACCCGGAACAAACTGACTATGGATTCCATCAACTGTGGTGATGGTAAACCAGACAAGAACAGCTCAAGCTCATCAGACAAAATGCTAATAGGATATTTTCCTACCCAATCCTATAACTGAGGAAACCTGGGAGTGAATGCTGGGGTCTTCCCAGGAGTTCCTGATGACTTTGGTGGAGAACCCAAAGCCCTGCATCCAGATCCAGGACTTTTTTGCAGATCAGAGAAGAGACAAAGAGGCCAGGAAACCTCATGTTCCTGTGCCAGGATGAAGTTCAGGATGGCAAGAGCCACCATGTTGACCTGCCCAGCCTCCCTCTGGGACTGTGTCTTCTCAAATGCAGGACAAGGATCTCATGGAAGTAACTGTTACGTTAAACTGCCCAATTTCTCTTCCTTACTGCACTGTCTTCCCCAAAAGAGAGCGAAGGCCTATGATCCCTAAAACTATATATATCTGTGAATAAAGTGTTCTGATATCCAAATCTACAATACCACTTTCCAGATAACTGGAACAGAAGAAATATATTACCTACCTGGAGAATTCAGACTTTCCACTGACAGCACTTTATAACCATTAGGCCAAGAACCACTTCATGGCAGGGAGAAGTGATAAACAATAATGGCAACACATTTGTTGCAGTTCTTTGTGATGTTGGCAGGCCCTGATGATGAGGTGAAGCAAGAGCCATTCTGTGCTTCTAATCACTCTCTCTCCTAGGCCAGGAAAAAATTTGTCACTTTAACTTGGCATACTTGAGGTTGAGAAGTACAGGTAAAGATTGTACATACCTGACCTTACATGTCTTTTGAGGTCTGTGTAATAAAAAATACATTGCTTCGTTTGCATCATACACTGCAATCCAGAGAAAGAGAAAAATCCTCAGACTTCGCAGTTCTTATATATATACTTATTGACGAATGAAAGAAAAAATATGAGATGACAACACATGCTAGCAGAACTAACTCCGGTCGCAAGTACTGGCGATGGCAGAAGGAACACACAGACAGAAAACCAAATGAGTTGACAGACTTTCTGACAACACATTGTCACCAACTGCAGGCCAAACTGAACTAGCCTGCTCTCAGTTCCAGACAGTGAGACACTTTCTTCCTACTCTGCTGTCCCTGCATAGTCCCTGTTCACTGTAACTTAGCTAAATGCTACTATTCAGATTTTGATCTTTCCTCCTTTGCTAACTCTATTATGAGTAGATCAAGAAAAAACAAAAAAGAGATCCATAAATAAGTATTTTGCTGCAGCTTCATTTTTGCGATCACATATGCCTTTGCTTATTTGCCATCCCTAAATACAGACGAGAAAAAATTGGACCAGCATAACTCAAATCAGCCTTTATATTTGTAAAATTGTCTGGCTTCATTCTCTTATCTGAGAATGACTGGCTTAACTTTGATTCAGTTTAATCTGTGACTAAATGATTTAAAGTAAATTCAAATAAATGTTGCTGTTCCTCTAAACTAAGGTGCGAAAAAGGATGAATTTTTCTGCGTTGCTTTAATTTCACAATATAAATTACATGTACATTTATATTGGTGTTGTGTTTTCAAGCAGCAAAGTCTTTTGGGACTTTTTTTTCTTTTCAAGGTTAATGGCGTGATCACCCAAACACAGTGATTTATTCATCCCTTATTATTCCAAGGAAGTTACAAGTCGTGGATTGGGTGTTAGGTTATTTAAGGCTATTAACAAGACATGCAAATACTCAAGTATGTGCCTGTGACTGACATAGAACTGCATTAGTAAAACACATACATTTTAAAGTTTTCCTTGGCTTAAACTGTGTGGGTAGCATGGCTTAAAGGAGTTGTTCTCATCCATTAAATTCTTCATTGCACAGAAATGCTGCTAACTCTTTCTGACTTTGTAATTGCTCTTCAAAGGGTGCCGGCAGCCTGCTGGGCACACCAGGCAGACTCAGCACAAACCAGAGCAGGAGATCAGTTATGAAGAAGGTAATGATATTCCTCAGAAGAAAGCTAATGTCCTGACTGAAGAGGTCATGAGGGGAGGTTGTTTTGTTTGGAAACAGTGAGCTCTTTGGCAAAAATGGAAGGAGAGTCCAAAACAAATTCCCCCAAGGCAGAAGCTGTGGAATTAAGGAAGTGGCAGCATTTACACAGGGAGCTAAGAATGGGGATGCTTCATAAGTAGGATTTTCTTCACTCTGCTTTTTGCTCTAGGAAACAGACAGCATAGGAATTAATAAGGAGCATGGAGAAGTGTAAAGTCTTCTTTCACTGCGACTAAAAACTCCATTTACCAAAGGGATCAAGGTTCAAGGAGGACCTGGCTGTTACCAAGCAAAAGCAAGGAGATTTGGACACAGGAAGGGGATTCACAGAAGTCATTGCAAAAAACAAACCTGCTTAAATTAGTAAGCTACACTGAGGTGTGTGCCTTGTAACACTTCTGGGGGTTCGGCAGGGCTGCTTGGGTGCTGCAAAGCCTGCCCTTATCTAGCGCTTTGGTCAGATAAACTTTTTTGGCTGCTGTTATCAGCAGCGTTATCTTATCTCACTTATCTCTGTACCTAGCTTGTGCCTTGCAGTGAGAGCAGAAAACCCTGATGGTAACTGAAGCAGGTAGAAGTAAAGAAGAGAGAACGGACCCTTAGTAGCTTACCCAGACTTTTAATGATGTTCTTTTTCTTCAGGATATGTGCTACCAGAGAGACCCCAATGGGGTCTTTACAGACTTTTATAGAGGAGGGGAAGAGAGTGGTGATAAGGTGCGTCCAAGGTTCTTAACAAATCACAAATTGACATGGGGTGACAGCTTTCCAATGAGTCTTGGGCAAGAGCGGAACGTATTTGCATTAACCTATAAATGTTACAGAAGAGTAGAAGTTTCTGGCAACTGCTGAATAGTAAAACAATACAATGAATATTGAAATAACGGAGGTGGAACTGAATCTATGATTGACAGGGTTAGAACGTGGCAGCTAGGGGATTTCCCCCTAGCCCACTGCTACACCTTGCACCTCCCTTTTTTTGGTGAAAGAGACACCAGTTGACTAACTTAGAATCATAGAATGGCCTTGGTTGGAAAGGACCTCTAAGATCCTCTAGTTCCAAACCCCTGCCATGGGCAGGGACACCTTTCACTAGACCAGGTTGCTCAGAGGTTCATCCAACCTGGCCTTGAACATAACAGGCATCCGCGACTTCTCTGAATGAACAACTTCAGTTTGAATGGTTTGGAAGCCAACAGACAGGCAGAAATGTTAGCTGAGACCTAAGGGAAGAGAAGGCAGCAGTAAACTGGAGCAGCAGAAAGGAATTAGTGCTTCTAGAAGCAATTTGGGTAAGGCTTGGTTGGGATATATCTCCTACACCAGTCAGGCAGACCTTGCCCCTAATGCTGTCAGTCTGGTAACCAACAGCCCTGTTGATGGAGTGCCTAACTGAGCATCCAGCAACATATAGATGGGCACCAATAACCTTTTCTCAGAAGATGGAGCAAAGTCTTGTCTGTTTAATAGCCTCTGCCTTTCAAAAGCACAGGTTACTTCCAGGAAATACTTCAGCATAATCCTTACCTCTGAGTCTCTAGCCAAGGGTCTGCTCATGAAAATAAATGTATTAAACATGTAAATTCAGTCTGTCTGGATCTTGCATTCAGATCCCAGCCAGACTGTCGCTCCTCGGCTTTCTTAGAGCGCCTTCCCGGATAGCAGNTAAGGGGAATAAACAGCCAATCAGGTGAGGGTACAGGGGAGGAATTAAGGAGAGTCCAGGGTTACAGAGCCAATAACTTGGGGAATAAGGAGGAGAGAGTGAGGAATCAAGAGGGGAGAACAAATCACCAACTGAATAACGGAGAACTTACTAGAACTTGGAGAGTATATAGAAATTAACTGACAACTGGGTATCCAATGAGGGGACTTGGGGGTAGGCTTGTCATAACTTGGGTTAAACTATTGTGACATCTGTTTCTGGGGGGAGCTCTTTAGTTTTGGGAGCCCTCCACCAGAACTCCTTTTCTTCGGTGGTACATTCTGGGGCTCTCAAGCCGTTATTATTTATACGTACCACCCCAACACCAGACTGCTTTGTTCTGCTTTTCCCCAGAAGGAGCAAACAGTGTTGCAACTAAAATAGATGAGACTATTTAATTTTACAGCAGAAGTTTCTTCAGCCCTGGGTTAATGCAGGGTGCCTGTTTTAGGAGCACAAAATAAAGATTTGTTTTTGCAGTGAGCATGATAGCACATGTAAATCTTGTAACTACTTGTTGATTTCACATAAACATTGGAATTAATAATCCTCAACTACTGAGTTAAAAAAGTATCCTTCTGCTTCAGCCTTGAACTTCTCTAAGGGGGAAGTGGAATACCCTGTGGCTTGCTTAGCTAGATCTGAGCTGTATGCTCTGAACAGAAGTCAGCATAAGGCCACTAACCCAACTGCATAGACTGGCTTAGAACCACCTGGGAACCTTGCCACAGGACGTGTCACAATACATTCATTTCCAAAATGAGAACAGGTTGGACAGCATCAGGAGGTCACTTATTTTACCCATTGACCCCAAGGCAGTGTGAGACATAGCTAAATCTCTCAGAGCTATTTGTCCAGAATGTCTGATCTCTTGCCTGGGATAAGGTACACTGCTGACCTATTGTCTGTCGTGGTTTTGATTTTGGCTAAGTGCCAGGCACCCACGGCAGCCACTCACTCGTTCCCTCCCCTGCCACAGCTGGGCAGATGAGGGAAGGAGAGGGGAAAAGAACCGAGGGAATTAACTCAGAGGTCTGTGAGTTGAGATAAGGAACTGGGAGAAAACGCTCTAAGGACAAAGCAGGCTCAGCTTAAAAGTTGCAAAAGTGAAAATTTATTACTACTTGCGTTAGAAGGAGGATATGAGAAATAAACTAAACTTTTAAAAGACACCCTTCTTTCCACTCGCCACCCCTCCCTCCCTCTTACCAACAGTGCAAGGGGGGCAGGGTGTGGGGGTTCAGGTCAGTCTGTTTCTAAGATCTTCTTCCCCTGCTTAGGGAGAGGAGTTTTTTCTTCTGCTTTTGCCGTGGGGTCCCTCTTACGAAAGACAGTTCTCTGTGAACCTCTGTGGCGTGGTTTTTCTTGTCCATGGAATGCAGTCTTCTAAGGACAAACTGCTCCAGCATGGAAGCAAGGGGCCCCTCTCTCTCCAACCGGGTCTCCCACCTGGACTGCAGTTTCCTCCGACATCCACCCGCTCCAGCGTGGACACTTCTTTCACAAACTGCGGGACTTTTATCTCAGTCTCTGTCTCTCACTGGGCTGCACTTGCTATGGCTTCTCTTGGCATCTACGGCTCTTGCGGCTTCTTCTATGGCTGCTGCGCCTTCCGACATCTCCCGCTCTAATGTTGGCACCTCACTTACGGACTGCAGGTGGCTCTGCATCCCTCATGGACCCCATGGACTGCAGGGGGGACACCCCGCCTCACCATGGGCTCACCACGGCCTGCAGAGGAATCTCAGCTCCAGAGCCTGGGGCACCTCCTCTCATTCTTTCTTTAGTGACTTTGGTGTCTCTATGTTGTTTTCCCTCACATGTTCTTACATCTTCTTCTTTCTCTAACTAAAAGCAGCTGCGTGCACACTTTGTTTTGATTTTTCCTTAAATATGTCATCACAGAGGCGTAACTAACTTTTCTAATTGGCCCAAACATGGCCAGTGACATGTCCATCATCTTCAGAGCCATTAGAGATTGGCTCTGCTGGAAATGGTGAAGAACTCTAGAAACTTCTCACAGGAGCTATCTTTATGGCCCCCTCCCCTTTACTAAAACCACAACATTGTCTCAGAGGCAGCTGAACATGTAAAATTGGATTTTCAAATCAAAGTCATTATTACCACTTTAGAAGTCAGAGAAAAAAGGGGATAGTTATTGCATAGAAGCAATGCCCATAGCAGTACCAAAACCACATGTAGGTGTAATAATGTAGCACATATGCTGGTTTTATAATTTAAGAGAAAATGATATGAAACTCAGCTCTGATCAAACATTTTCTGCATTGCACTCTTCTGCAAAAAAAGTTGCTGAGCTTTCAGCTGATCTAATCCCTTGCTAACTGTATCCCCTTTCCCCAAGCAAATATCCTACTGTGCATGAATAATTAGCATGCTGGGCCTGGGCCAGGGAGCGGGAGCAGCCCTGCTCACCTCAGCGAGGCTGTCTGTCCGGCTGTGGCCCTGCCAGCCGTAATGGGGGACGTCTGCTCCTTACATCACCATGGCAGCAACTGCACATTCAGCCATTCCATACATTACAGCAAATACGGGTCAGCTCTGCTGCCCTGCAAAGCCACCTAATTCCTCTTCTCTGACTTCATATGCCCTGTTTGGAAAAGACCCGTTAAAGACGAATGTAAAACAGCTATTTCAGAGAAGCTGCATAGTGAGACAAGTTATTTTTTAAGACCAAGTATGACAAATATTTTGGAATGCATTCAGCACTGAAACTTGTGTCACACATGTACTTGACACGCATCAGGATTTTCACCCAGGCTACAAATGTCCATTCACCACAACAACTCTTAATCTTCATCTCTTCATGACTTCAGTAAAGCACTTGTCTCTATGTTCAAAACTGAGAAAATATAGGAATGCGTCTCAATCTTGGCCTTACAGATCACACTGGATATGTACCTGCTTTGAAGTCTTGGCTTCAGTCTTGGGGTTTGTTTCACTTGTAACCTGAATGAACAGTCCAAAGTCTGATGAATAGACTATAAATATATGAGAAAATGGATGCCAAGGTTCCAGGGAAAGGAAAATAAAAACTTTATTATAAAAGTATTCCAACATTGCACACTAATTTTACAGCCAACAGTACGAACACATTGGTTGTCACAGATGGAAGAATAACTGACTAAAATTGCTGAATTTCCCTCTCAAATTATTCTTTTATTATAACCTGTCAGAATACTGACTCACAAATTTCTGAATATATAACATTGTTCTAAATATTTCTAATAGAAAGTTTTGCAGATAAGCTGCCTTATAATAATGAAATATTCAAGACTGCTTCTTTTTTATTATTATTTTCAGCACCTGTGACTTTGAAATCTGAAGAAAACAAAATTGGTTTTAAATACAATACAAATTCTGATATTCTCTTTCAGTCACCTCCAGTAAGTTGTCTAAACATGTCTACAAATATACAATGTGCACATTCCATTTTATTAATTTCCCTACTAGATAAGAAGCACATTTTTTAGTCTGAACTTTTTTTTAAATTGAATTCCTACACAGTTTTTCATGGTACAGAATTTACTCCTTGAACAATATACTCAGAATCTGCAAATGAGTCCTTCCAGAGTAGATGAAAACTGACCTCTCATTTTCTAAGAAGGTGTCTTATCCAGGGGCAAGAGCACAAACCAGGTCTCTGCAGCAGAAATGGACATTGGAAGAGTTTGCTATCTATCTCAGCTATAACTATTATTTGAGCAAAAAATAGAAAGGAGGTGATAAACTACCTCTCAAATGATAGTGTTCATGCTCTTTCAGAAAAAAGTCAAACAGGTCAGATATAGTTATCTTCAAGCTCAGACTAAGCTAAGATGTTTGGCTTCGTTCAGGAAGAAGAAATTACAGTGCTCACTTGGATCAGTTATAGCTAAGGAGCATTTCAAAAATACTGCCCCTCAGCTGTTTGCTAACATATCACATCTGCAACACCATGTTGACAGCACCAATGTAGAAGGATTAATGAATCATGTGAGAATGAAATTTTGGTAAGCCAGGCCACCACTAGATCCATATTTTACAAGAATAGTGTGCTTCATGTGTGTTCACTGAGTAGGGCTATGACATAGGTAGGTAAAGACAAACTTTTTGACCTGTAATAAGCTACATATTTCACATGGTTATGTTGTCACAAAGATCTGTTTCATGTTACCTACCAATATTTTTTTCCAATTATGAGGTTTGAGATTTAATGAGATCTTCCTGAGTCTGAGCTATGTAAATAGGCTATATTCTGATAAAGTACACTTTTAATCAAAGTGCAATTTTGATGCATCAGGCAGAAGAGCTTTTAAATTGCATTCATTTTTGAACATGACACAAACCCTTTGCTAACAGCAAATGACAAAATAACATGGACTGAACTTCTAGCACTGCTTAAGTCGATTGGAATTTTGTCACTGATGTTGATAAGGACAGAATTTAAATTAATTATTGTATAAATCAGTATTAGACTCTTTGCTGCTCTTGGGCTTCTAAACGATCCCATGTTTCAGATAACAGTCATATGTATGTCTGTAACCGTGTTTATTGCAAGCCACATCATGAAGTGTATAGCATAAGCATATAGATAAGTTATATTTTCCTCTAAACAAACCATCCACATCTGGACAATGAAAGTTCAAAGCAAATTCCAGGTAGAGTATGATGGATTCCTCCCAGACACCACGAGGAAATACTTTGTCTTCTGTGTAAGCATTCTATGCCTTTTGAAAACAATCAAACAAACAATACTC
Source organism: Pomatostomus ruficeps (assembly GCA_013400735.1). Taxonomy (NCBI): domain Eukaryota; kingdom Metazoa; phylum Chordata; class Aves; order Passeriformes; family Timaliidae; genus Pomatostomus; species Pomatostomus ruficeps. The sequence continues at coordinate 52,638 of VYZT01052752.1, forward strand.
AAAACGGGAAGAGTTCTTGCTCTGCAAGTCTTTAGCTCTCACTATTCCCCTGCATTATATATACAAATTTTATACATCAATCCCATCCGTTATATATACAAAATTATATATACAGTCTTTGTTGTGCCTCATAGACAAGGCTAAACTCCAGAGCTGTGATTCTCAGCACATTCCCTATCACATCTTTGTCCATATGTGGAAAGCAGGGGGAAAAAAGAAATTTTGAAAGCCTGATTTTCTGATGCTCCTCACTGTTCTTTGCAGTCTGAATGTCAGGAAGACATATAATAATATTTTTTTTGTAGAAGTTATTCTGCTGAAATTTAATGGTCAGACATAGACAAAAAAAACCCCAAAAAACCACCCAAACAACTCAAAACTCGTAACTGCCTCTAGTTAAGGGCACAGTGGTCTTGTCCTTCAGAGAGGCTAATCACTCAGCTTTTGGTGCAGCCACTCATCTAAATCAGGGATAAGACTAATTTTCACCACCCTCAGTCTGAGATTCCACACATAAAAATCACGTGATGAAGTGTGGGTATTTATAATTTTGATGTCTACATCTAAAAGTTAGTTCTCTTAAATCTTCTGTACAGTCACCAGAGAGAAAAAAGCATTTTTAGGATATGAGTCACCTCATCCTACTGCAGATATCTAAACTATGTCATAATAATTGTGCCTGAGAAGTGCCTGCTTCTTACCACTGATTATAAAGGAAGTCTTAAGTAGCTAGCTCAGATGTATGCATCTGTATGTTTGAGGTTGAAGTTTCCTGAGACAAATCTAATCCTATTTCATGACAAGGCATGGGTGAAGGACCTCACCAAAATCTGCAGGACGTACATCTAGCAAGAACACTTGCTGCACTGGCCATGTTTGTTCCCAGCTGCAGCACAGAACCATGGCATGGAGAGCCTAGATACCCAACACAACAGCCTAAGAGGGGACAGTGGCTCAGGCTGAGCACCACATGCAACAAGCACAAGGAGAAAACTGCTGATGCTTCATCATTAATGCAAGAGATGTAGACATAGTGCTGGGAAGTGGATATGGGAGTCAGTGTTGCATCTAAGGAAAATCTTCTATTATGAACAAGTGAACAAAAGGAATCTTAAACTATGGGGGGAGAAGCAAAAGACTTCTAGATTGGTTAGACAATGTGGAAACTATAGAATGGCAAAACAATTGAAACTGTTTTGAGTGCAAGGTAGGGACAAATGATGAAACTCACTTTGCAGCAGAATTACAAAATTCAGTGCTATCTGAACAAGAGCAAATAAATGCGAAGTAAAGTAACAACCAGATTTGACAACTGTTTAAGTGGGTGATGAAAAGGGAATTTCTGCACTGCTACTTCAAACATTTTATTGAGTAATCATGAGGAGCTTGTTTATTGATGAGGAGACTGAGAAGACAGTGGTGAATTTTAGACCACAGAGGCAGGAACACAAAAAACCTATGAAGAGAAATTATGCCAAAGTGTTAAAAAAAAAAAAGGATTAAATAAGGAGGATGGTACTATAGTACAGTATTTAAAGAAACAGAATAAAATGAGAGCATCACTGAAGACAGACCCCCTTGAACGAAATATTGAGGTCTTGGCTGGGAGAGGTATGATGTGTTTGGAGGAAACACTACCATCCTCCGTCCAGTCTCTGACATTTCTGATGTCAGCTTGTGACGGGCAACATCTGACAGATGAACATCTACAGCATGTTTCCTGTTGTTCTAGAAATATGTCTTCCTATTTACTCCTTGAATTTTTTACTCCAACTGTTCAGCATATTCTGAGTTTTCTAGTAAAACTGTGTAGGCAATTATGGTAGAAAGTGAGAGAGAAGCTTTATGAAGTGTGACACTGAAGTAGATGTACTCAGAATGTTTTTTAACAAAAAACAAAGTATTTAAAATTAAAACACCAATGTCCTCAAAATGTATTTTAAATTGGTTCATTGCCTCTTGGCCCCTTGCCCTTTGAAATATGTTCAGGAACAATTTCCTCTTTGCATTGTTTTCTATAAACACAAAACACAAGCATTGAAGTAGTAAATTTCTTTGCTACACACTGTAGAAAGATAAAACAGTAGGAAAGTCAGAACCACTATTTTGTGTGGGAGAAAGATGAGTCACTGACATGAGATAAAATTAAATTGGTTCTTACATAAGTTTATTATAACCTTCACTTCTTCAGCATCAAAGCTGATGACTCAGTATTTGTTTATAAAGGGTGTTCATTGTCATATAATATCTGGCCATCACCAAAGATGACTTATATGGCATCTATCTATATCTATATTTTATAGATCTCTGAGACGATTGTTGCAATTCCTTCACAACCAGATATAGATAATTATACCTGCTATGATACTGTCTTAAAGCCATCACTCTTTGCAGCTTTGTGATGAAAAATTAATAGTTTCTTCTAAATTCTCTGAAAAATACCTCACTTTTTTAGGAGCAGAAATAACAGGAACAATGGGCAATATAAGCTATCTAAAAGAATGCAGGTCCATTTCTCTTCCAAGAATAAAAAGATCAGAAATATTTGTTTTCCATAGTTATGAATCAATGTAAAATTTCAAGTGATTAAGTCTGAATTACTAAAATCTTGATCAAGAATTCTAGCAGGACGTGAATTTGGTTCATTGTGAACTGATTGTTTCCAAGAAATTAATATATTTTCCATGTTGTTTAGTCTCAGAGTAGTTTTATTCTAAGGAAGTTACTTGAAAGTCAGTAAATGCAGAGTTCAGCTCCCTCCTCCTCCTAAAAAAGTTGCACTCTTGAAGTGTGTTGGACGCTACCTTGAGTTTCCACTTCCACAAAATCTTTAGCCAAATCATCAGTATTGCAAAAACTTAAAGGCTGACCCCAAAGCCTACAAAATTGCTTATCCAGAAAGAAAGGCCAACATCCAACAGATGTTTGGGTTTTTTTATTCCTAGGGCGGTGCTCAGATTCTGCCTACCTGCTTCTGCATAATGACTCCTGGTAGGAAGTGGCTGACACCTGCCTTCTCTTACCCTGGCAGGATAAAAGCCTCTCCACTGTCCCTTTGAGGTCTTTATTTCCACTTTGCCTAGATCTGCAATTGCATGTGCTTGGACACAGTGTTTCTGTCTTCTTGAAGCTCCCAGATTCTTTGTGATTGCAGTGGGAGCTCACGTACTGTGACTGCATCTATGAGAAAGCCTCCGATTATGGAGAAAGAATGGACTGTTCCACATATAGGAATTTTAGTGGAGCAGCTGTGTGATAAGTAACTGGCCAAAATTCTCTCAAGCACCAACAGACATTAGAAGACAGCAGTGTGATGACAGCTAACTAAATGTCTCCTGGAAGTGCAGACATTTGCCATGTCCAAAGTGCTCAAAAGGCAGAAACCCCATAGAGTGTAAGATAAAAAATCAGAAAGACTGGTAAAAATATGTTGAGACATCTTGAGACTCTCCTGGCTAGACCAGTTGATCAGCATTACCATAGCTGACTAACACTTGAGAATTAAAAGAATAATGCAGTGATTTTAAACTTTTTTTCTCCCAAAATAGAGTACATCTACACATAGCTACTGAGGAGTAGTAACAGTTTTATATCTATGCCAAGACATCTTCTTTATGTAGGTTGGGGCCCCGGTCTTTTTTCCTTTTTTTTCTGGACTATGTAAAGCTGACACTATTTTCTGTAAGCACCATGGAAGGAAAAGCATATTCTGGAGGAATGTGAGGGTTGGTCCAAAGCCCACTAAAATCAGGGGAACTCTTTCCATTGACTTAAATGGGTTTGAATCAGACCCTAAATGAAGAAAGACGGATCTTCAAGTTCTGGGCTAAGGAAATAGTTCCATTGGGAGTGGCATGGAAAAAACACATGGAGGTGAGAGGACTTGAAGAAAACAAAAGGATCCAAAAACTTGGCAACAGCAACTGCTTCAGTGTTTTTGGAGGTCATAAAAACAGATGGGCTTTCTCTAATGCAAATTCACCCCCCATCTAAGCAGGTTGATTTATTCCTATCTCAGGAACATATCAAGAACACATGAGACTGATCTCCTGGGTTTCTTCCTTTATTTGTGCTTCAAAATTGACTGTCACAATGGAAATGACACAGTGTTGTCAACTCCTCCCAGAATTCTGTCTAATTTATCACAAGCAATTTCAAATACGTGGTTATCCAACTTCTCCATTTCTTTCAATTCCGTAAGAAATAAAAATTCCCGTGTCCCCAGTGTCCCCAAGTGGCCTCTCTGGACTGATCATTATCCAAAACTGACTGTTTTATTAGCTGCTGAGTTTTCAGATCCCATAATAAATGCCTCAGAAAAGCAAGTGGCGCTTCTATGTTAGTGTGCACGAAAAACAGCTTCCAGGTGAATTGGATTAAAAAGAATCAGTATTTGGGGGAAGTGTAGGCATTTAAAAAAACGCTGATACAGTTTTGAAGAAGATAAATCAAAAACATCAGTTGAACATAATTAGAGAGGAAAAAACTCTTTTCTTTTAGATTAATGCAGAACAGCTGTCTATTAAAATAGTGCAGAGAAAAAAAAAGGAACTCAAAAGAAATAAAAATAAAAGAGCTGAATGCAAAGGTGCAAATTTCAGCCAGATCAAGAAAACACATCAAATCAGAATTGAAGGTTTTGAAGGATAGATGCAGTCATATGCATTCTCATCTTGGAGAAGCAGACACAAAAGAACAGCCACTGTTATTGGCTCCTACAGACACCTGCAAAATTTTGCAGTTGGTCTCTGGAGTGAGCTCTGCTTTTCCAATAGCATGGCTGTAGCTGTATGCTGTGGAGGAGATTTGGATACAAAAGCATTTGCTCGACTCCAGTTTTTCTCTCCTGGTAGATTAAGTGTGCTGCAAAGACAGAGCACGCATGCCAACTAGCAGTCCTTTACATTATGCTTCATCTCTTAATTTAAGGAGGACTTGCTGCCTCAAAAGATTTAACTGTGAGGCAGGAGCAAGTGAAAAATTGCTCCCTTCTGCCATCAGCACTGAGTAGTAGGAAAACATATAATTGCTTTCACAGATTGGATTTCTTTTATTTTTATATTTTGAAATAGTCCCATTAAATATGTTAAATATTTTCAAGGGAAGGGGATCAGAAGGAAAATACTTACATTAGGCTCCAAAATGTATAGTTTTCTCTTTCATTAATAAAATGAGGTAAATATTACTTGACTTTCTTATCTTGCTAGAGAAAAAGCACACGATGGCCCTCTGTGTTATTCTTCCCATGATGTCTCTCTAACATGCAGTACCTTTGAGTATCATGGACATCAAAAATGCAAGGAACATCCTTGTCTATTCTGGGACTCATTTTCCCCTTGCTGGATATTCTGAAGGAAAGGTAGTGTATGAATTTGCTTTCCCTATGTAAAGTAAATGTTATGTTGACAGGTGAACTTCTATGCTAATCTATTTGTTTTACTGACAACTGATTCTTGAGTTTTGGACTGTATCTTTTAAGAAACTTCTCTTTAAAGCTCTTTCACTTCATAAACATCCAAAACTTACCTGAAAATCTCCTCCGTTTCCCTGGAGTTTGAATACTGAGTTTCCAAAATTCTTCAGTTACCTGCCTCTACATGCAACTGAGACAGAAAACAGCTTTTCAGCATCCACTTGTCCTGTTACATGTGTTACTTGATATGTGAGCTAAACTGGACTGAGGATCTTTCACTGGAAATTTTATCAGTGAAAGGAGTAGATCACTGAACATTAAATATCTTTGGATGGTGAGCCCAGAATTTAACCTTTCTCACAGCACAGTGGAGGAGTTTTAGGGTAAAACTTCTATTCCTTGCCCATGTTGATTTTTGAGGGCATGGGAAGATTGTTTATTCACAAAGAGTGAAGCCTCATTGTTGATATTTCCTGGAGAGGGGATAATATCTCCTGGAGTACAACTACCTTGTTTTAAGGATGCTGCTGAGATGGATCTGAACAGTCATGTTCTAATTCTCTTTACTGCCTATAGAAGTCTGGCTGACTAGACCAGAGATGCCTCGAGTTGGGTGAGAGGAGCTCTATCATAGATATCTACCAGGATGAGAGTCATGGCTAGTACACAAGTCGTTTAGGAAGTTGATGGGGACACGTAATTTTGATCATTATATACTGTACAACATAAGGCTGAAAGGTTGCAGGCTCCCTGTGATCCTTTTAGTAAATTTTCTTCCTTACCTTTATATTTCTTATTGAATTTTACCATAATTAAACAGTCCAATTTCTCTAACTACCCAGCAATAGACCTCCATCCTAGATTATGTGTGCGTGTGCGTGCATATTTGTTTATTTTTGTATTAGTCAGAGCCAAGTATTGACATTCTAAGATCTTGGCTGGTCAGATAAAAATCTCTTTCTTTGTAAAGATTGGCCATTTTTCAAGCCACAGGAACTTTAAACAGTTTCCTGGCAGATTCTGAGCAAGCAGGTTGAAGTGGGCAGTGCGATGAATGGGGAGACCACCTCTTTAATCCTACAAGTTGCTGAAATCTACAGTAGGTATTTTTTTCTCATTGCTTGTTTATTTTACTTTGCTATTTTTTAAAATCTGGTTAAATTAATTACAGAATATGTAAAGAAAATGTCTTGAAGCACTATGTACCTTATTTTTTTTAAAGACAGCCTTGCATAATCCTCATTCTGGTGGATACAATGTCTGCATTCACACCTGCTCCATGGTTACATCAGGCTCCAAGTGGAAACTGGTTTAGGCAGTAGCCTGTTAGTTGACTTCCATGGAGATCTGCCTGAATAATGTTTGCAGTCTTGGGCTCAGATCAGACCTGTAAAATCCTAGGCTTATGTGCATTTGGCTCTACATGCATCTCTAGGAAAGAAAACAGAAAAGTTCTTTGCACCTCCATAATGCAAGAACTCCTTAATGCTCATGCTAACAATTGCAGAAGCTGCTGAGAAGGGATTTGGTGGGGACGGGGACAAAGGACCCTTTCAAAGCGAGCCCCAGTGTTCTGGCCAGGTTTCTTTATGCATCTGTAGGTGCTGGGCCAGCTTTTCTTTTGGCACGCTGTGTTAATAGCACCACCAGAGGGGCTCATGCTTCTGAAAACCCGATGCAAGATATCATCTATGGAATCTAAATGTGTGTTCTGAGCTTCATCCAGTCTGTCAACAGGTTCTGACCCTGGGATTAGAAGGCACTTCTGGGAGGAGAGGAGAAACCGGCAGTTAATAAAAATTACTGTCCACTTTCTTTCTCTTCTTTCTCTGAACTTTTTTTTTCTTTGTCTTTCTTTCCCCATAGAAGCTTTATTCCCTATGTCATTATGAATGTAGTAGCAGGGTCATATCATCTATCAAAATGGTTCTAGAATTGCCTGTCACTAATTTTGTGATTATCAAAAGGTTTGTCCTCAGGGCAAAATGTTCCCTTGCTTGGAGGGTGGTCGTTTCAGTTCCTGCAGGAGAGATCCTTGTGTAAAGGCACAATCCTCTAAAGAAACAAGGTACAGGAGGAAGCGTAAGGACAGAAGGGCTTAATCAGCCACAAGTACCCTAAAGAGCAGGAGTAACCCCCTCTCATGAGGGATGCAACAGGCTTCTGCTGTGCTGTGACATGGAGGACTTGCAAAGCTTTAGGATAGAGCACTGCCTGGTCTTACCCTCCACCATGGGACAGGTTACAGCTGGGTCTCTGCTGTTGTGCCTAATGCTGCACTGATCCCACTTTCTCCTACTGCCAGAGAAACACATTGTGCCGTGGGAAATGTGTCTGCACTGCATGTGAGCCACATTAAACTCATATGCCATAGGCCAAATGCAACTACAAAAGGGACAGAGGTTTGTGTACAATGTCTAACATACATAATATTTATTCTCTCAGAAAGAGTAGAGTCTTGTGTTTCAACTAATTGGGAATAAAGATAGAGCCTGGCTCAGGTTCTTGTTAGTTGATTGGATGCTAGAGAGTTTTTCATATTAAAGTGTTTTAATAGAAGCATACTGAAATTCTGATTAAAAAGAAGAAAAGCCTGATACCAATCAGTGCCATGAAAACACCGAACAGTGTCTTTTTGATATATTTAAAAATATAGGTAAAGAAAATTTACTTGTGGATTTAAACCTTAAATTATTATCACTCAGTGTTAATTTTATTAGTATTACTAATCATAGCCTTATATTACAAGCAGTAAGCAGTAACTTTTTCCCAAAACCATCCTCAAAGTGTACAAGGCTTGTGGAAATCTTCTACCATAGCAGACAAATCCCTGACTTTCTTATGGCTCTGCCTCAAAAATTATTTTCTCTTTCTGTGTCCCTGTAATATTCAAAACCATGTAACCTAAACAAAGACCATCTCAGATGAAGAGCAATGAAAACTGAGCACATTTTGGATGCAAAAAATGCAAAGATAATAGAGACTAATAAGTCTTTTCTCAGTGGGGATTTGGGGTGAAAACCTGGGTATGGTGAAGTCTGAGAATTTTGTTGTAAAGAATGATATTTCCACCCAGTCAGTCTCCAATGTTTCTGCTCAGAGAATGAGGCATGAACACTTCTTGACTTTCCTGTGCCTCGTCAGCTGTCACAGTGAAAATATTTTTATGAGCCCTTCTCCTGGAAACTGGTTTTGCTACAAAAGTGAAGAACTGCTAAGACAGCAATTTCAGCAATGCAGTTTCTGGGGCGTTTTTGTTTTGTTTTTCTTTGCTTTGTTTTTTATTAATGTGTGATTCTTATTTTTCATGCCATACAGATGTTCCACATAGTCTCCAAAGTTCTCAGATCAATTTTGCAAATTCCTGGATGTACGCAAACATAATTTATCACATGACTAAAATAAGTCAAGAGGTTTATACAACTTGGCACACATGGGTTGAAAGTCCACTTCAGCTGTGACAATGTGGTGAACTCTAGTTACCCTAAATGATCTTGCTAATAAAGAGCTATCTACAATACGTTATATCTGGCTATTGGCAGAAAAATTCTGGAAGGGAATTTTATAGGTACACACATGATTCCTGTTTTACATGAACCATCAAAAGTCAACAGAAACCCATGGTCCTAAATCACTGAGATGTTTCAGAAAAATCCCACCCTTTAGTGAGCTCCCCAGCTTGAACCAGGCAATGGGTAGAAGGATCTGCCATCTTCTCCGGAGCCAACCTGCACAAATACAGTATGGGGCAAAACAATGCATGTCCTAATGGAGAAGCAGGCAGTGGTGATGACCTGGCTGCTCTCATGACATTCAGGTAACAGGAAAGCTCCTAAGCGGATCCACAGTGTGGATGAAATGTTTCACCACATTTCTGAGTTGAAAAAAATAAATGGAATAATTCCAGGGACCCTCTTTCTTACAGAGCAAGCTGTTCTTACAGTAGTATATAGCTGACTACATTTTCCAAGTTAAACTCCATCTCTTCTTCACTCCATTGGCTCATGGATATACAGGTTTTGCTTATTGTCCCGGTTTGAGGCAAATTTTGGGAGGAGACTCCGAAAAGGTATCTCCTCTAAAAGGCAGAATTACAGCCCCTCCCCCCAACCAAGGTTTGGAATTAAAATCTTCTTGGAGAGACGTGAAAAAGAAACTGTTTATTTAACAAGCAAGGTGCACGCAGGCACAAAGAAAATGAAACAAACAAAAAAAACCCCCAAACGTGAATAATATTAGGCAGTAAATCTTCTCTACCGTGGAGAAAGATGGAATTTTTCAGAGTCTCTCCTTTCTTTAGTTCAACTCCTCCTGAAGGCTCGGCCCGGCTGGGCCGGGGGGTCCGGCAGCGCCTGGCGAGGGTCCCGCTGTCTCCCCGGAGATCGTCTGATTGTTCAGATAGGGAAAAAAAAACCAGGCCGAACAGTCCAAAAAAACCCCCCCCCAAAAAAGAAAACCGCAATCCCAACGGAAAGGGGGGAAAAAAGGGAAAAAAAAGAACCAGGAAAAAAACCCAAAACCCTCTGTCCTAACTCACAGCCGGGCAGACTACTGGAAACCAAGGAAAAAAAAAACTTGCGCTTTTATCTCAAAGAGATAGAAACAAACCATGCCAGGTTTTCTCTCTGTGAGCTCAAGGTCACAGAAACCATTCCTGGGCTTAAGCAGACGATAGGAAAAAGAAAGAAAGAAAAACAACCAAAAACCAGAGCATAAAAATCACCCCAGGACACTTATAAAAAAGGAACTGCAGGGAATTATGTTTTTTGCATCTTTCTGAAATACCTTGGGCCATTAAGTTGAACAGTTTGCTTCTTTCATATATCAGAATTCAAAGGAAGAAGACGGAAGTCTTTTCAATTTACATTAGAAAAAAAAATGAAAATACTAGCAGCAAAAAGTATTTGTTTCTTACAGGTAGAAAGACATTAAATGTGTCACCTCATAATTAGAAAAAAGTTCTATCTTCTCAAAGAAATAAAAAAGCCCTCAGTCCTCCTTAAATTATGTGCCTAACAGCCTTGAGACCAATGCAAATATGGAAGGATGAATGAGCTATAGCAGCATATAATGTACTGATGGGACACAGGTATAATTCATTCTGCTCTTACAATGAACACTTAAAATAAAATCTAATTGCAGGCGTCTTCAAATATTACACTAGAGATAATGACTTCATGTAAATATCAGTGTGTTGCTTTTTATATAAATTACAACTCAGTGTACTGACAACTGTTCCAGATTTTTAGAATGAAGTGTTCATTAGGTATTTTTAATTTTAATTTTGAATGCTTTTGTTTTCTTTTGAGATTTATTGCTGCTATTCCTGAAAATTAAAAACTGCTATTCCTTTGACAGTTTCTTTCTCATTTTCCCCTCAGAGCAAATAACCAGATATAACCAAATAAAATAACCAGAGCAAATCTGGTTATTTTATTTCATTTGAAATAGATTGGATTTCCTAAAACCATCATAACATGGCACTTCTGATGTCTATAAGGATTCTGCATGCCTGCATGTATATAAAAACCACACAAAGACAAAGAAATAAGTACACCATTATTCATCCTCTTTATAGAAACATAAAATTGCTAAATACTGCATTCTATTACTGTTACACTTGACTCTTCCTGCTATTCTGCTCTGTTCTAGTAGTGCTCCTGTGAGTTTTATTGCATGTCTGTTAGGCCTTCCAAAACCAAGGAATAAATTCTCCATAACTGTCTCAAACTGTCTGACATTTTAAAGTGCTAACATATTTGAAATAGTTTCCTATATCCTGTGCCCCTCTGCATTTTATTTAATGTCTATGTCTGTTGCTAATTAAGACCATCCTTTTTCTTCTATTTTTTTTTTTTATTTGGAAATTTTACAATTAAATTTCACATATTGCTTTTCTCTAAGACCCTTCTGTTGTACAGTTACTAGTTTCATAGCTATTCAGGTTAATTTGGCTATATTTTTTTTCCCTTCTACCAGAGGTTTGGGGTTTTTTTACTGCAAGTATGAACGAAGGCTGGTTTAAATTTAGAGCAAGGTAACAGGCATTCAGTTTATTTGGTTGGCCAAAAATGCTGCTCAAAGATTTATTTCAATTATAGTTTTCCTTTTGGAGTATGTATTTCACTAACACTGTGCACAGAATTTTGTTTAAGAAACAAGTCTCTTTCAAAGATTTTGTTACAATTCGCCTTTTGTAAAATAAAATCATTAATAAGTTATGCGAGTGCTTCCCTGATGTTATATGCTAGAATTCAGCTAACAGCGTTGTTATTGAAAGAAAAGGTACTAGAGGTGAAAATGAAGAATGAATAAAACAGCCTAGGGAAATACCTGCAAATTCAAAGAAAAAAAAAGAAAAACTCTTAGGTTCAATGGGACATTTTCTTTCAGAAAAAATGAAAATTCTTGAATTTGCAGATGTGTCTGCATATTAATCTTCATTCACTCATCTCTTTACACTTTCTAGTACAGATTGGCTGTCTCAGTGTCTATAGCTCTGCTGTTTGCAAGAACTGCACTATTTAACTGGAGCAATGGATGCTTAAAAGTATTTTCAGTTTGAAAGCATCATTCAGTCCTTCTCTCAATCTGCTTATGTAGCATATATTTTTAGTACCTGGGAGTTCAAAGCTGCTAATATGTTGTGTTTCTGAATTGCAAACAGAACACATTAAAACCAGCATTACACTCGGGTTTTTTAAGAAAGATTTGTGGAAATCTGTGCAGCTCTGACTGAAACTCTACTCTGCCTTCAGCCATCGAAGTATTTCCTTCCTTGTGCAGAGGGCTGAATGATGCATTGTACCGGGGATCTCTGTTCACCAGCAGGTATGAAGCTGACGTGACTGCGCAACGCAGCCAGAGAACAGAAGCTCTTCTCAGGCTGAGAATCTGAGACACCAAGCAGCAGCTGTGGAAAGGAACCTTTCCTCCTCAGGATTTATTCATGATATGAGGTCTTGACAGCTGACAAAAATGGTACCCATTTTTCTTTAAAGGGTATCTGAATTGCTTTGTTCCCAATTGTGGCAACAGCCAAGGAATTTTTCACCAGGAGATGTGCAGTGAAACTAGACCTGTAGACTGATTAAATAAGTAAATGATTTTGTAAAACTGAAGTATTAAAATAAAAGGGATGTGTCTGCTGGAAATCAAGAGACAGGGAAGAAGTTATTTTCTAACTCTCTATAATGTTACCTAAGCCAATGAAAATCACATTCAGTTCACTCCTCAGATGGAATTAATCCAAGAACCTAAAAAAACAAGTGACTGACACTTCTTGGTCATGACCCCACATCTCACCTAACTTTAGTAAGCCATTTACTAAGCCTCAATTTCAACCCACTCTTTTAGTCTCTGTCCTTAATTTACAAAAATAAGTGTGCACTTCCAAGATCCGTCTCTTTGGGTGAGAAAGATCACCTCCTGCAGATGATCCTCTCTCTTCCATGACAATAGAGGAAGATTAGATGGTCAAGATAGACACTTTACTTTCTGATAGCCACAGTTATGTGAAATGAATCCCCATCCAGTCTACCCATCTCTTACGACATATTTTCGTTTTAGATTGTGACAGCTGGTGTTCGTTCCAATGTCTTCTATTATGAGCATCTTCTCTTACTAGTTCAGCTAAACCAGCATAGAAAGTGTAGAAACTGAAATGGAGGTGGAGGATTGGAGGAAAAAAAAAAGCTAGGTAAGTAGGGGTAGACACAGAAATAGAAAGTTATGGTTATAGAAATCAGAGTTGCATCAAAATGAGGGAAATAAATAGAAAGAACCACAATTTCAAGCAGTCTAAATATAAAATCAGAATACAGCATGTCAAAGAAATATCTGAGAAAAAAATTGCAAAAGCCATAAGAATATGTAATATATCTTTCTCAAGCATATCAGGAGCAGGAGGAGTGCAAGAGAAACTGTAGAGCTAAAAGAAGCATTCACAGAGTATAAGATAATAGTAGAAAAACACTAAATTAGATATATATATTTTAATATAATTTCACTGTAGGGAAGATTGGGAGGAACTTTTTGGAGGAACCATCAGAAGTCCTACCTGAAACTGATATTCCAATAGAAGTTATAGAACTCAGAAAGTTTATAAAGAAAGTCAGTGTGCTTCTCTAACTGTTCATTTTTACAAACCATCTAACTAGTTCAAAAAGGACAAAAAATATATTTTTTATCTATCTATTTATCTGAGATGTCTGTGAACAAGTAATAAAACATAGGAATCTGGGTCAAAAGGGACTAACTTTGGACATACTGGAGAAGAAAATGAAAGGAATTCGACTGAGGAAACAAAGCAGTTGCTTTGCACGATAGACCGGCCATAGGACCTTGTGCTCATATGGTGTCCATGCAGTGTCTGTACACCAAAACACAAAAGGAGATTTGTGTTGTAGTGCCAATTTGCATGGCAAACAGAAGAATTTGAAGAGCATGGTATTCACAATGGTTTGAGATCTATGGTGGTTCACCATTGCAGATGAGCCCTAGATATTCATATTAAAAACAAGCCCCCCTGGAAAAGACCAAAGACCATCTGACTTTGTAGATAGATTCAGATTCTTTTTTTTTTTTTTTTTGCATATCTGTACTGAAAAACTCATTTATAAATGTGTTGCACATAGATACACTCAAAAAAGGCATCCTGTTAGCACCAAAAAAAAGGAATTAAATGAAAATGTGTTTCCATTGATGATATTAAAGACAAAATTGATCCATGAAGAGCAGATAAAACTGGGGTGTCTCTAAGTTGTTGACATCTGTGCTGTCTCATACATTTCTGGTTTCTCTACCAAATTCCTTAAAAATATGCCTGCACATGGCGTCACTTCCGTTTTGTATCTTTGACCAGAACATCCCAGTTTCCACTCCTGACTTCCAACTGTTTAGCTAAGCAAGAGCAATGCATTCTTTCACAATTTATGCTGATGTTTTTTTAAAAATAAAAACATCTGAATGTATCTGAGACTTTTCCCTCTTACCTGATTTGAGTGAAATTAGCTGATGGACCAGAAAAGAGACCAATGACTGGATACACTAACAGTACATGCTCATCAACTCCATTTCCCTAGAAGACAAATTAAGATTTTTGATCACCTCCAGAAAGTAATTCTTGAAGGGATGTGGACAGTTTAAAGAAAAGGGGAGAAAGATTCTTCATTGTCAAGTCACGGTCAGGTTAGAATTTGATACAAAGGTCCTGGGAGGACAATAAGTAAGTGTCCATCAAACCCAGGTATTTTTTGCACCTTTCTTGGGAATTACTAAACTGGAAACTCCCTAAGATTTCCATTTGATAAGAACACAGCAAAAGTGAACTATGTGTAACTTTGGCTCTCTACCTCTCTCCTTAGTTTTAGCAAGCTTTATTCTTCCCAACACAAGAATGTCCCACCTCTTGAAAACTCACCACTTCCTAGAAGATTGTACTGCATGTGGCCCCCAGAACATATGCAGAAACTCATGTCAATGTGAGCTAAGGATATTTCTCCCAGCTGTCAGAATCCTTGCAGCCTGAGCCCACACCAACACCAAGTCTCCACACACATTCATGTGTTCATGCTTATGTGCACATTCTGGAAAAGAAAATGTCAGATACACCAGCAGCCTAATTGGATGCCCCCCATAAAAATAAAAAAATTGGAAGCCAACATCAAATACAGTGTAATTGAATTACGGAAAGTACTGCCAAGGACCATTTGAGAGGTTAGAAGTTTTTAGCTGAGCTCAGACTAGAAGTATTCTTGGATTCGACAACACAAAAAATGGGGAAAATAGTAATCTGTTTAAATATAGCAACAATCCATCTTCATCTCTTTGAACAAGCACTACAAACTGTAGATGAAATCTTACATCTTAGCTAACCTTGGCTGAAAATAGTCTAATATTAACAGCAAACATTTTCTCAGTGTGTACACTCCTCTTCCCCCAGTGAATAGCTTACAAGTGTTCCTACTGCTCTCTTGGAAGTAATAGGGTCAAATATAGATAAAAAATAAGCCAAAATAAACAGCCGTTACAAAACAAACAAACAAAACCCAAACCAAATGAAAACCAAGAGAAATCCACAACCCCTCAGCTGTTAAATACAGATTTTATTGGGGTGAAAATAGGAAAACTGACAGCAGTTTTATTCACTGCCTGTGTGAGTTTCACAAGAAATTGTGGGGGACAACAGAGCTATTCACATGTCCTGCATCATGCTGCAGTTCTAGGGGGCAGGTGAACTTCAAGACGCATAATTTACTGTGTTTGAAAAATGGACTGAGTAAATCTCTGCCTGATTCACTGACACATGAACAAAGCCATTTCAGGAGATGACCCTGCTCATATCTGAGCTGTATCACTGAAGTCCCCTCAGCGCAGAAGCTCAATTCTCATTTTGAGTGTTTACTTTGTATTTCCACAGAGCTACAGTTCAATCATGCTAGAACTTTCTATATGTGAACACAAGTGTTTTAAGGCACTGTTTGGAGTCCAGGAGCCCTCTTTGTTAGCATAGCAAAAACAAAGTGAAAGGGTAGAGGGGGATTAAAAAAAAAAAGGCACCTCCTCCCCCCAGTAAACAAATAAGAAAGCCAAATATCCCTAAGAATTCACTGTCACAACATTTCACTTAAAAATTAGAAGATAGTAGCAGACAGGAACAAAACCAACAAATTAAAGAGAATAAAAACAATAGCCGTGCAATCCCTTTTTTTTTTTTTAGAAAGTTGTTCTGGGTTTCTGTTAGCACCATGCCAATATGACATGGATATGTACATTTACCTGCACTCCTAGCTATGTGTAGTCCACTTTATATCAAATTGCCCAGCACATCGGTCTAACCTTGGCTCAAGATCTATTGGAATTTTTTTGCTGGAAGCAGAAAAAACCTTTAAAACTCATTATCTTTGCAATCAAATAGAAGTCCAAAGAAAGAAGCAACCCTAGAGCAAATTAGAAGAGAACATGTTAGTCAGCTTCTCAAACAAGCAATGAAATTGTGTATTAGTTGTGTAAAGAAACAGAAAAAGCCTGGTCCTTCAACAGGATGCTATGCAGATCTTGTTTATTCTATCTGAGGGGTTTCCTTTGGTATTTGGTCTTCCTGCTTTGCTCCAAATATTTCCAGATGGAACACTGCAGAGAGAGCTAAATGACTGTTTCTGTTTGTTAAGGTTATAGATAATATTTTGTTTTACTTCTAGATGGAATTACATATATCTGTCCTATTAAAAATAGGACAATTGTTTAACAAAAAGTTATGAAACAACCTAATGTTTAAAAAGGCTGTTGACAGTTGCAAATAGGCATTTATTTTTGTCATCAAGTTGCACATCTTGTGAAGACTCATAGGTTTTAGGGCCAAAAAAGCTCCTCTGAAAATATCATATGACATATGAAGGCCAACAGTTACTGAAGCAGTGCCTATGTTTCTGGTTTAATTCTGTGTCTTACAATTACATCAGAGCCCAATTTTTCTCTCTCTGAAGTTAGAACTCTTTGCTACAGGTGTTTTTGGGGTGAGAGGAGGGTGGTTCATTCTGCCATCTTCTTCCTTTTATTTTCTTTATTTTTTTCTTTCCTTTTTGTGTCTGTTCCTTCCCATTTGCCCTGATTCCTCAGCTTTGATTTGTTCAACTTTGTTAAGCAAGTCCCCTCATGTCCTAGGACATACATAGAACTTCATCCATTTTTGCAGTATTCAGTAGTTTTGGACAGTTCTCAATGTTGTCTCCCATCCTTCACACAATTCTCTTTTTCTCTCTTTACAAAGCCATCTCCCACATTTTATTTTGTATTTTTCATTTTTGTAACGATGGTGTGTGCAACACCTTGCAGCTGTTCATGAACATTTGTGTCCTTTCAGTCTTACCATTTGCAGCCTCTTCCCTCGCTCCCATGCCATATTTATATATGTATTCATTAACTTCAAAATCTCTATGTACCACTTAGGCTTCTCATTTGGAGAGCCCTTTCTCAACTCCGCCCATTGATTTTTTTTTTTTTTTGTTTCCTCTCTCTTTTTTTGAGCTGTAAAAATCTTAGTAGATATTGGTAGTTATTTGCTGATATGCTGGGTGTCCACAGAGAGGTGTTGGCAGTGGCAACTGCAGGGTTGAGGAGAGGACTGTGCCTCTCACTGTGAGGAGAGGACATGGCTGGCTCCAGCTGTCTCCAACTGACCCCTCACAAGGCACAGCTGAGCTCCCCAGAAGAGGTGGTAGCACCTCTGGGGGGTAGTGTGGAAATATAGCATTACTCATTTGCCATAGGCAGGTGAAATTTCTGAACAATTTTTTTTTAAAAGAGGAAAAAAATAAAAATTAAAAAATAAAGTGAAAAATAAAAAATAAAGAGAATATTCATGTGGGAATATTGCCAAATTTTCAGTTTGTTTTTTTTCCATAATAGAGCTCTGAAGTACTTAGACTTTTTTTAGTGTTTCAAAAATAGTATCATTTTGGAATACATATTTTCACAGGCAAGGCCTATTGAGACTACAAATGTTACTAAGAGAAGCATTACATGGTTAGGTAAAGAAATTCCCATTTTACACAAAATTTAGGGGTTTTTCTTTTTTTGTATCATGTGTGCATTCAGTCAAAAATAATTTCTACTTACCTCCTCCCCCAGGTAGTCTGTTAAGACTGTAAATTTTTCCCCTTATGAAATACGCAACTCCTTGGAAAATAATGCAATATTGATTCAAAGTATTACAATACTGCAGAAGTTATTAGTTTTTCATAAGCTGACTCCTTCCTGCAAATTCAGTGCATAATTATACATAGATTCCTAAGTTATTAATGCTTCTAATGGAATAAAACATTAATACTGAGACCTCAGATTCACAGCCTACTTTTAAAATACAAAATTTATTTTCATTCTGAACTCCCATTCCTTACATTTTCCAGCTCCCTGATGTACACAGAAATAACCACGGCAAATAGAAAAACAAAACATCTGAATGTTCATAGTCATTCTTTGTTTTCCCTGAACATGCACTTGCCTTCAAAAATCCACTTGAATTACAGGTTCAGCTGATGCTTGAGGTGATACTGTCACTTCTGCCATAAAGACTGTGAAAGATATTTAGATATGTGAAAAATTGTCTAACTAAATTGAATATATTGCAGTTTCTTACGTTTCTCTGTGTTGTAGTCTGACAGATTAAAGGGCTATTTGCACCTAAAAAGGAGACTGAAACAACAAAAGGTAATATGAACGACTGCAGTGTGAAGGTAGAGTCCTGTGAGGACCAGAGTCTAAATAAGAATCAATTAAACCAGAATTAGAATCTAGTCTGCGAAGGTGTCTGAACCACTGTTTGGATGAGCTTTGAAGTTTTAATTAATTATCTATTATATGGTTTTGTAAAATGAACCTTCACTTGGACTAAATTGCATACAAGCAGGGAAAAATTTGTTTAAAAGCAGAACTATTATTTTAACCTCCACACTCATTTAGCAGTATCAGCTGGGAGAATAACTACATTAAGTTCCCCTAGTGTGAGAGGTAACTATGATGTATTCCCAAAGCTGATTGTTAACCGTCTATGAGATGAGAAATTAATTCATACCATTCAGTTTCAGTTTTTCTCAACAAGCTGGTGTACTCTCTGAAGAAACATAAGCAGATTATTAAGAACCTTTTTCTTAAACTCATCTAAAGTTGGGTTTTTTAAAACTGTTATTTGTGTTAATTAAATGAATGGCCATCAGGTAATCAGTACAGAGCAGCTGTTTCACAGGATGCAGAATTTAGTTAAAAGCTACAAAAAAAAAATTGACAAATTTAGGCTTAGACAATTCCTTACTTCAGAGAGGGAAATTGCAAAGTAACTAGCTGGTCAGTCTGAAAATGTTCAACTTATATCTTTCCCTAGCAAAAGATTCAGTTTTAGAAGGTGGGGTTTTTTTGTTTGTTTGTTTTTTTTAATTGTAAGGCAATTTTAATTATGTCGTATAAGAAAGATATAAAAATTTTGGAGGAAAAACTCAAAGTTCTTATTAAGATATTTGGAGTTTTTCCCAAATGTTACGTTGCTTCTGAGTAGATGTAGCACAGGAAATAGGATCGTCTCAAATCCCATATAACACTAGAATTAAGAAAAAATTAATATTCATTACTTAAAATGGACAAGAATAGGAATCAACCCAGACACCCACTGCACTTTTACTTGTACAAGGACTGAGGAGAAGTAGTGATTTTTTTGTGTTTTCAGCTCTTCTACATCTCTTTCCACTGTGCACATTCTTAACACGAGTATATGATGTAATTATGATGGGCAAGCGTCTGCAAACAATGGGAGTAACTCAGCAGATCCCTGGACCGTTACAGTCCTACCATGGGATAGTTCTGTCTAAGTAAAGAAAAGAATTTTGTATGAAAAGTTACACCCATGACTTTTATCTGTAAACGGCATTGTCTGCCAACAACGGCCAAACACTAATTTTTACCAAAAGTTTCTGCTTTTCCAGACGTTTTGTCTCAACAGGAGGTTTAAATATAGTCACTAAACACAATCAATGCCTCAATGCCTCTTCGTCTATTCATGAGGACAGAGAAAGGTAAATGAAACAATGTCACAACTTGGTCCAAATCAGGGTGATTTCAGAGCAAAGCCAGCCTGCTGATTGAAAATAAATTTTGGCAAAAATGGAAAAGAAACTAAAAAGAAGATGTAAAATACCTTAATCATGGAATGCCATGTAATCCTGGGACAGTGCAAAGGGTTGTAATTCCTTCCAAAGGCCATATTTTTTCCATAAATTGTCCAACATGGAAGACAAATGTAATATGTTTTTTTCACCTATCATGGTGCTTCAAATCTGAGAATTCCTTTAAAGGAAACATTTTCCAGTAATGACTTCTTTATCTTGGGTAGTGCAAAACATAAAATTCATGATAGCAGGCAAAGTGGACTGTGATTCTACAAGCAGGGGGAACGAGGGATGTAACCTGATTGTTTAATGTTCATATTGAGATTTCAGAGATGGACAAAGTACTGGTTTGAGATTTATTTTGGCAGAAGCTGACTGCCCACATCCAATGTCTCATGTTGAGGCAGCACAGAACAAGGTAGGAAGGCAAGTCCCTTCAACACCAGCAGAAATGAGCCTTGTTTTGTGCTGCAGATCCTCCAAAACATTTTCCACCCACGGAGCAATCTAATTCCAGCTATATCTTTCATCATCTATGTTCAAAATCCTTGGGGGCTGACTAAAAGGGCAGACAAGGATTGCCACAGTTATGATGCTTCCTGAACATGCTGGTGAAGCAACTGTTTAATTTACCCATTCCTTTTCACAGAAGGCATCATTCAATAACAGCAGCCTGCTCTGACATACGGTGCCTATGTTTTGGAAAGCCTACCAGAAGCTTCAAGAGACTTCTTGCTCAGAATTATAAAAGATTTTTGCTAACATCTACAGAACATCAGAGGGTAAGCTGTTCCTTTTCTGTTCCTTTAGTTGACTCCAAGATCCTTCTCCTATTGCTCTCAATGTAAATTTTGTTGACAAAGAGAAATCCACAGAACTATGGACAGAAAACGGACTTTGAATGACTTTTCCTGGGGCCTTATGTGGGTTTGAAGATATGAATCAGAGGGATTCCTATCATCATAATTCATTATTCCACTTGGCTTGCCGTTTTCTGTTGGAGGTTTTTTTTTGTTTTACCTTCAGGATGCAGATACATCACATTGTGCTGCAGTGCATTCCAGGGCCAGGGCACTGTAGCGTAAGTTACAGCAAGCTTTACTTGCTCGTCTTGAAAAATTGCCTTTGAGCATCTGCTGTATGGAAGAATATTAATGGAAGTGATTTGAAAATGAAACAAGGTACCCAGACTTCCCGAAAGGCTACAGTCATATCTGAAAATTGCACACTTGTGGTAGAATCTCAAAATACACATATATCTGCATAAACATAGTCATTATTAAGTAGTTTTCCAGGCTGACATTTTTTTTCTGAATGCAGAAAATTATTGTAATGCATGTGAGAAAGGAAAGTAAGCTAAATACTTTTAGCAAATTCTATCAGTATTGCATAAATGTCTGGACGCAAGAGGAATTACTTCTGTTTTGACTACGTCAGGTTCTACATTATACGTAAAATGGTAATCCTTTTGCTTATTGATAGAGCTGACTGCCAACTTGGGCTTGTACTGTTTGCCATGATCCATTTTATTAGTTTTATTTGTAATGTGAGAGGATCAATTAACAAAAACCTAGTAAGTAATTTGCGCAAATTTACTACACTTGTGAAACTGCCATTCTGACTTTATTGACTGACACACTGTTTTGATGCTGGTACATGTAGCCTCAAAATTAACTTGCCAAGCTCTGTTCTCTACTATAACGAAGATTTCGGTTATCACTAGAAATAAAGGGCGATTATCTACAGTAGGCAGCACTGCTTCTCAGAGGTGGCCCATGAAACACCAGCTGTTAACAATGCGGTTTGCTGCTCCATTTTGTAAAACAAGCCGGATAGTAGCTGCCAAATATATTTTGTCCTTGGTGTTTCTGAGTCTCCTTGTCATTTGTAGACTTTCAGGTGTCTTAAAGATGAGGTACATTTTAGTATACCATCACCAGCCTTGCTTGCTGGTGCAGAGAGTGACCTCACAGCAGCTTGTGATCCATAGCTGCTATCCCACTTCTGGATACACACCTGCCACCTATGGGAAATACGGCTCCTCCCAAAGACTTCTGCATCATTTTCTGGGAAGTTCTGAGCATGTGAGATACAAAGCCAGTGAACAAGAAAGCAGTGCATCCAGTACATTCTAAACACAAGTATTCATGTTATGCAGATCAACTCTATAGCACATCTGTTTGATTGTTTAGGTATCAGGCAACATACTTGGAAATAGTTTTTCGTATGAGATACTGCACATGTGGTACAACCCTCCACAAACACACATACTTGTGGGGTTCATCACTGTCAGGTTGGAAAGAGGTATTTAAGTTTTCCACTTAAAAGAATTAAGGGTACCCTTGATTTTTTTTCCCCCCCAGAATTCCCCTTCCTGACACCTTTCAATGACTTTACTCTGGACTGGAGACTGAAAAACAAACAATCTGCATAAAAGAAACTTCAGAAATAATCCAAAGAAGTGGCAAACTTCCACACTGAACTATTTTGAGGAATAATGTGTGCATTCACAACAACATCTGAGACATCCTGGTAGTCCTGACTGTGAACCAGCATCTGTCACTAGCTGCGGAGGCTGCCCAGTAGCCTGCGGGCGACAGAGCGCTTAGCTGGACAGATCTGCTGCAGAAACGCAGCTCTCTATCTATCCCTTCTGCCTACCTGTCAGCTCTGCTGCGAATGGAGTAGTCGCAGTCGGTGTTAAAAGAGCGACGGCGGGAACAAAGAAGCAGGAGCGGACCACCCCCGACCCCCGTAGCAGCACCTAAAGCTTTCCTGAAGGACCACAGCTAAAAGAAAGACCTCGTGGACCGGTTACAGGGAATTTTAAGGGAAACGAAAAGGGGCGGATACAGAGGGGAGGGTACAGGATCCACAAATCAGAGAATGATGAGGAGTGACAGGTATCCAATAAGTTCTGAACAGGGGAGGAACATATTTGAACTAACCAATCAACATAACAGAATGTCAGAACTTTCTAGTACTTGCTGAATATTAAAATAACCTTATGAATATTTAAAATAACTCTGAGGGGAAAGGGGTAGAATAGAGACCTTGACTGACAACTTAAACAGCAGGAGGATCAGGGGATTCCCCAGCCATGCCTTCCCCATCCTGCTCAGACTCACTGTCTTGATAGGAAAAATCTACCCAATTTATTTCCTTATTTTCATAGAGAAGGCAGGCTAGGTCACTGCCACAAGCATCAACAGAAGAAGTTGCACCTTTGTCACAACGAATTACTCACCAAAAGAATTAAGCAATTGTCTGAAACTTACGAAAATTTATGCCAGATAAGTGGCACAAAAATCACGAATCGAGTAATGAGATATGAAAGGTTTAAGCCCTCTCCTAAGTTCCTCAGATGAGTAGGCTTGACAGGTTTGCAGGAAACAGCGAGCAACATCAAGGACTTCGTCATGCCTCCTACAGATACTCAGATAACAATGTGTAAGTAAAGAGAAAATTACGAAGAGCAACAAATTTAATGACAACACTGAATGCAATCAGAAAGCCTATCCACACACAATTGCTGTTTATAATAAGAAGCTTCTTTCTACTGTCTTTATAAATAGGATCTTTCCCTTGATATTTCATTCTGGAATCATTTCAGAGATCTATTTTGTTTTGTCAAGTTTGTAATTATTTCCAGAATTTACATCAGCTCCAGTTTTAACAAGCACTAATAAGGTAAGCTCTAAAGTGCCCCAAACAACAGGCATATTCCCAAAATCTTAAACCCACCAGTCCTGCTTAAATTGACATGATGCCGTTTTTCCAGCATATTAAATTTAACACCAGTTACAAAAGAAACAGCTTGAAACCTGTTGCACCAATGGTGTATAAATTGTTTCAATGATCAGAGAAAAAAACTCATTCAAGGCTACTAAAAAAATAAACCAACTTTGCCTTTCCCTTCTTTTATTAGACTTGATGATTCTTCAAGCCCTTTCTGCTTTCTATATTTCCATTCCAATATGAAGGTTGTAAAGTATATCAGGTATGCAAGAATTTATTTATAAATGGTCCAAAGGGGAAAGCCAACAAAGAGAATTGATGGGTTAATTGGGTCATATTCTCCTCAGTTTTCTGCTCTAGCACAGAAGGAAAGTCATCCAATCAGCAACATTGCATTGCAGGATTGTATGTACCAATGACAGAGGAACCAGACCAGATGTTTCTTCAGTTCTAAATAGTTTTTTTCTGTTTTCTCTGTTTATTAAAATAACTACTGTTTTTACCAGAGATGTTCTTACAGCGATGGAGACAGAATGGCAATAGCATTCATATGAAATCCTATTTTAAATGCTTGTTCTATTACTACCAGAGTATCGATTTCATTAAATACATACCTTATCATTTCCCTCCATACTTCATGGAAAAGACAGAGCTACTGTTTTCTCTTCTAATATTTGCATTCATAATCTGCAAGTCCAGTGTTATTTAGCCTAAATAAGAGTCCAAACTTTTTTTCTAGAATGTCTGTACAAGAGTTAAAGAGGTGCAAGACCTTCTGTCTTTGTAAAAGATGCCTAAAAATGGGGATGGGCACCTAGCATTATTTTTCAGAGCTATTTGAGTTCAGATCCCAGCAGCAAGGACAGGATGGGTTGTATCTGCCTGGAACCAGTGTAGGAATTGAGCAGTATCAGTTTTAAACAGCCACAGGAATCAAGCAGCTCCAGAACTCTTCCAGCCAGAGGATAACAACATCTTGGTCAGGGATTGAACTCTCCTGTGGCTATGGAAAACAAAAGAAGGAAGGCTTGGCATCTTGACAGTTTCATGATAAACTAGGTAGGGGGAAATGGAATTTGGCAAATATTAAAACTATTATTTTTTTAACCTGTTTTTGCTTTTCAATTAACATTCTCCTCTTGTTTTAATCAAACTATAATTCTGTGCTCATAGAATACTCTTGTGAATATGGCTTTTTTTTTTTCTCACAAAAAACTAGAATATCTATGTATACAACAGATAAATATATTTCTTCTAATGTGAAAAAACCACCAGAAAACTTCAAAGTGTAATTCTTTTAGGATTGAAAAATATTAGAAATATTCCCCTAAGTTTATTTTTCAGTTCCTTCTTTAGCTTTGTTTCCTATGTGATTTGAGGAAGATGTGGTGAGCTTATACTTTTGGGGTTTTTAATGTAGACTTTAGTCTTGAGTCTGGAATCCTCAGTTCCTGTCCATGTCTTCTAAAGGGACAGAGATAAAAACATGGATGAGTGAAATATAACTTCAGAGTCTTATTCGGTTTATTGTAGGTCTGCCTCTGACAATCTTTTTTTTTTTGTCTGAAAAGATAAAATGTGAATTCCAGGTATTAGGAAGCTTGCCATATCTTGCACTGTATGAAAGACTGCAGTGAAAAAAATCTTAGCGCTTTCTACATTAAAACTGAGATAGAATAGACTGCAATGACGTTGTGGATTTAAGGATTCTGCTGTCAAACTTAGCAATTAAAGTAGTATCCACTACCACTACTTTTAATGACTTTCAATGAGAGATTTTCTGCAGAAGCTTTGCTACTTCCTGAATGTCACTATTCACATGGAATTAATAAAACAGGGCTGAAGAAGTAAAGTCAATATTGAAAACAAAACATAGCATTAATAGTCTCAGTACAGTTCATGACATGAACATTTAAAGAGAAGAACATTCCTTATTCTTTTCCTTGAAAAGGTAAAAACTAATTCCCAGGTTTAAATACACATTTCCTCTGAGCAGATTTCATTTCAAGCTTTAGTGCAAATTCAACATAAGATTACACAATGGTGACAAGAATGCACTTTGTTCATAAAGCTGTATAAGGGATTTGTAAAATCAGCCTGCTGATGTCACTTACAGCCAAGGCCATTTGCTTTTTGGGGCTCTGAGAAAACAGATATACCCTTTCAGTAATAATATTCCCTTCCAATAAAAAGGTGTTTACCCCAAATTGGAGCAAAATTCATAAATTTGAGCTTTTCCATGGAACATAAATTTTCAAAATATTTTCTTTTGGGAGAATGAGATGGAATATTTAAAAAAATCCAAGCCACAGAGCCAGCTGGCTAAATACCTTAGATAGAAATCACACCAGACCATGGACTTAGCTGCTCCTGGGAGTGGGGAGCCCTGTAAACCAGCAGGGAGGCCCAGTTTGCCTGTCTGGTACACTGGAGTCTGTCAGGGATTTCAGCAAAATTAATGTGTTCCCCCAAGATGATTTCATTTCACTGAATCTGAATTTTCCAGGGCAAACCAATCCACCAGAACATTTGTCTCATTCTATTGTTCATAGAATGTTACTTTCCATAGGAATAATTTATAGTTTGTTTGTCAGTGGGTTCCATACCCTTTTGCAGAATTTGTGGCCACACTACAATGGGTGTTTTTGTTGCTGCTGGGCAACCCAACAGATACATCATCTGCAGGCATTGAAATGCAATGCTTCCCATGAAAGTACCTACAGCAAAGGAGAATGAGGTAAATTCCATATGTCTCCTATGTCCTGAGGTTTGTTCTTCTATAGCCTGTGGCTGACTATGAGAAATGATCATGTAGCTTATTAAAAAAGGATATTAAACTCCAGGTTTACAGTAGGATAAAGAACACATTTTTGAATTGAACAAAGGAAAGAGGAGTGGAAAAAATGGATCTGTCACTACTATTAGAGCTTGAGAAAAGCTGCATTTTTTTCTTCCTTTTCCCCCAAATTATTTTTCTATTATATTCTGTTATAAAAAAAATTCCCTCTTGCCGACTGTATTCATGTCATTTAATTTATATAATATACATATGCAGTTAAACATAAGCTCTGAGACTCAAAAGGAAAAGCAGAAGATAGAGAAAATTGCAGGAGCTTTTATAGAAGGCTGGGAAAATGAGTAATTAATGCTAATGTTAGTCAAATGTTAACGACATAGTTTTTTACAGACTCTCACTATTAGCAGTGAGTTTGAGATATTGTCAAGAAGTGCTTTAAACGATATTCTTAAAACATCCCTGAAAAAATTTCAAAGCCAAACAATAAATGCTGAAGCAGAAGTCAAAGAGTTGAAGGTGATTTCCTGATTTCAACAAATAAACTTCAGGAAAGTATTAAAAGAAATGTGAAGTTTTGCTGCTTGTCTTTGAAAAAGAGAACTTATAAAAGTTATTTGATCAGGAGGGTATGCAATCATTCTATATTATTTTGTTGGTAAAGGTGTTAGCAACTGTAGTGGCCAGTGATGTATTAATACTTCAAAATTCTGTGCTGAAGAGTTTTGACATGGAAAACATTTTATATGTTGCACACACACAAGTGTGTAGAAAACCTTTATCATTAAATCTATTAACTATTCTCTCTTGACATCTTCTTTGAAAAATGTTAGGTAGAAATTTAAATTCTTGAGTATTGTGCCATATAATGATGGCAAACACATCAGTTTTTCACAGAAATGTAAGATTTTTTCTTTATTTAAAAAAAGTCCAAAAAATGACTTGACTTCATCTACAGAATCTGAGTGTGTGCCTTGTCAGTAAGGAGAAAGTGGTGCTCTTTAGACCATTTGGTTTATTAAGGTTAAAAAGTGTTATACACTGATTTTTGTCAAAATGAGACAGATATCCAAGAATGTGATTTTAGCTAATGGAGAAAGAAGTAAAAATGAGAAACCCCCCAGACAGCAGGTAACAAAACTGCTATTGACTTTCTTCACAGTTCTTACACATCAAAGAAATATCATATGAGTTCACATAATGAAAATGAGCAGATTCACAAAGAAGCCAAAAATGGGGATTTTACCTTAGTTCTTGCATGTTCTTGAACTCCTAATATTTCCTTGAACTCCTAATATTTCTATCTTTAAATGCCAGGATTTGGGGGAAAATATACATGTCAACAGAATTAACAACTTCTAAAAAAAAACATCATTTATGTTTCAGTGAACCTATCCTCATTTTTCTTGGACTTTCATTTTGTTCTAATTGAGAATCCCAAATGTTCAGTCTCTATTTCATTATATTTAGAGTTTGTGAGACAGAAGTCATCAGTTTGTAGGCACTGTGGAGCACTCAAAGGCTTATTGCAAGAAATTCAGTTTTGGGCTAGTGAGCTAACATGGGGTGTAACCAAGGTGGCCAAAATACCACTAAAAAACATACCAAGTCTACAGAACATGCATTTTGTGTTAACAGTAGCAGGGTTTCACTGCCAATTGTGTTTCAGACCTTCTTATGATTCCATACTTTCAACAGATACTATGTACTGTGATGTTCAAGGAAGAAGGAATACATAAACCAGATTATTCTATCCATTTTCCATGCTGTAAACCATAAAAATTTAGTGACTATTCTGAATGTTTCAGCAGGTTGTTGTGAGCAAAATTTATTCTACTTTTGTGCATTTCAAAGGAAATTGTCTCATGAAAGTACTGAATAAAAGAAATTGAGAACTGGAAGGACTGCAGTTTTCTCAGCCAAAGTAGAACATAATTAGCAACACAGAAAACTGCAGTTGTTCAGTTGTCTCACCTCTGTGAATAACTTCAAACAAACTGAAGAAAGTGAGACTTTTATTTGAGAGTTCATAAGGAACCTGTATTTTATGCGGTATGTTTTAATCATGCAAATCAAATAAAAATTAATTAGTATGAAATAGGATATTACAATGAGAGCCAATTTTGTGTGTATCCATGAAAACTAGCCAGTGTTTGTATAAACTCAAGATAATGAAGATGGTTTTTATTGCAGTTAATGGCATGTTGAGGGATACAGGTTATCTCAATCTATAAAACTAAAGTGAAGGAAGTATCTTTCTGTTTGCCATTGTTTATGTTTGCCTCAAGTATTATACTCTCAAAATGTAACAAGTCCCTCATAAAACAACAGCTTTACAAAATGTATCTGTTTTACAACAGCTTTACAAAATACAATCTGTGAATGTATCTGTTACTTGCAGAATTAGTTGAGTTCCCTAAAATGATATTTAAATTTTTATTTTTCTTTTATCATGAGAATATTCCCGACTACAAAATATGCAGTCATATGCACAGTATATTTTCCTATATTACAATTTGTTAGTAAAAGTTGCTCCAAGCACATACTTGAGAAGAAATGTGTAGGTGAAGATCCAGAGTTCAGCCACCTTTATATTTGTAAGTTTGAAAAGTGCAGGAAAACCCCTGTCTCTCTGGAGTAAAAGACAGAAAGTACTAGCTGACTTTGGGACAGTCAGGATTTTGCCATAACTGCTTTAAAGTCTTGGCCTAAATTCCTCTAGGATTTTGGAGGCCAGTCATGGGAGCTTCCCAGGTAGATCAGTGAAATGTCCCCCTTGGGCCGTGGGAGGCCAGCGCAGAAAAGGTCATGGGGGTTCCTATCAGTTGTACATCCAGCCCGCGCCGCACCCCACGTATCTGAGAGCACTGCTGGGGCTGACCTGCAGCCACCTGATTTTATTGACTGAACTTTATTTACTGTTGTTCTAAACTTGCATCACCAACTGAACACCTTCTCACTGGTGCTCATTCCAGTTGGGTTTAACTGAAATAAATGACTGATAAGTCAAGAAACAATGCTGACTCCCCACTGCCAAAGTGCAGCTGGAAGACAGTAACCCCAGAAAACCAGACTGCTCCTGGAGTTATCAGATCAAACTGTAGGAAAGTGGTGAAACATACAGACAGACTAGTTATGAAATATGCAGATAAAATGTTGTTTGACCACAGAACAGCTTTCAGGGAGAGGTGAAAAGCAGTACAGGACAAAACTCACTTGAAGTGTTCAACTCCTTTCTGTAAAACCATTAGTCTCATCAGACTTTTTTTTCCCAAGTAATATTTCGCTTTTAAAACCAAGGACTTGAATAAATTCCTTTGGTTTCTTCTGATTAAAATCCTTCTAACTTGTGCATAATTTATTAATCAACTATTGATCCTTTACAGGAGATCTATATTGCAACAGAAGCAGAGGCAGATGGAAAAAGCAAAGTATAAAAGGTAAAAGTTAAATACTTAATACTTAACAGAATGCTTCTCACTTTAAGTGTTCTATATTTCAAAGCTAACAGGTATAATTTGACCATAAAGTGTACAATAGGATGCTTTCAGAAGCATTTGGTTTTTTTTTACATTGAAATATACCTTCATTATCTTGCACCTTATAAAGTTTATTCAAGCATCCTGCAGATTCTAATTACTACTTTAAAAAAGGTTATGCATTATTTAGCACATATGCATGCTATTCCTAGGGTCAGCATCTACAAGTGGTACTCACAATTGTAATTACTGAGAATTACAGAACGGTTTACCAATAGGCCAAAACTCTAACCTTGGGCACCTTCAGAAGAATGAAACAAAGACCAAAGGGTTTGAAGAGGGAAGCATGGGAAACCCTGGTCTATATTTACCTTCAGCTAGAAGTAAGAAACCCTGTTGTGAGAAGAGACTCTTGAAAAAATTACTCCATATGAATTCATCATGAATTCCAAAACTTTACATCAGAGTTTATCCAAAGAAGAGGGCAAATTGGAAGTAGGAGTACAAGTTTAATTGATTAGAATTGATCACTGTAAAGTTCAACAGACATAACTACATTTATTTTTAATCTTGAATGAATTAGGGTAATGATAGTTCTATCATCATTATATTATATTAATATATTTATCAAATTATATTGATGCAGTCTAGAGATGCTATATGCTGCCATATAGCATTTTAGTGTCAGACTTCTTTCATTTCAATTGTTTTAAGTATTTGAACCACAAAAGCAATGCTCATAGAATAAGAAATGTAATAAGGAACTGAGACAAGTGAAAAAAAAATGTCTGGAAAAGTGGGGAAGCTGTACTGGTCATGAACAGTTTTGGTAAGTAATGAAGGAAGAAAGTTGAAGGAAAATAAAAAGATGTTACATTTCACCCATGATCAGCAGAACAAGACCTAATTCATTGAATTCCCAAGATGTGCATTATTTTATAAAACTGAAAGTCCTCTGTGCGACATGGGGCATGCTTCTGCATTCTACTGTCTTAATTCATAAAGCTATGTCAAGCACTTTTGTTGATAGTCTCAGGACACTAGAAGTAATGAAACAAAATCAGAAGTACAGTTTTTTCATCCAGGAATCTTATCTAGGAGCCAAAATCCATGGTAGAATTAACAGTGATGAGGATGTAGACTTTGACCCTGTGCTTCATTCATGGTTAAAGAAGAGAACATCTGGACCCCAGAAAACAGAGAGTTGTAAAGGGAATTGTA
This sequence comes from Pomatostomus ruficeps, assembly GCA_013400735.1. NCBI lineage: Eukaryota > Metazoa > Chordata > Aves > Passeriformes > Timaliidae > Pomatostomus > Pomatostomus ruficeps. Next base: position 83,940 of record VYZT01052752.1, read on the forward strand.
CCTCCCACTATGCAGCCAATAGAACTCTACTCAGAATTACAAAAATACCCTCGGTGATCTCATCATCCCATTCCAAATGTGATCAAGGGACATAGCATTCTGAAATGCATAAATGTAGACTGAATTTTAATCAGTATAAACAAAACCAAAATTTTTCATGTAGTTGTAGCAAGGTGCTCAGCTACAAAACAATGGCTGTAGCAAAAATATATTGTATGGTATATAAAATTAGAGTATACCTCTGAAGATATATTTGTATGTTTACCTGTTTCCTACATAAGACAATCATAAATACCTAACTTCTCTCTCTTGCTTCAATATCTTCCTAAGCAGTGAATTATGCTGTGTCCATAGTCCTCTAAAGTGTAAGTCAGCTTCCACACATTAAAATTAATGAGCAGTGTTGCTAAGAGCCAGGTGTTGCAGCCTAAATGAAATGTCTCTTGGGAGCTCAGACTTTGGACCATTAACCATGGCTAATCGGCTTGGCTATTTTATAAACAGAAACAGATGTCCCTCTAGAACAGTCTTCATTTTGTTGGTGCACAGGTACCACGTATTACTTTTAACCAAACTTTATACATTGCTCTGAAGGCTTTTGGAAAGCAGGAGTGGTGATATTGATTCACTTTTTATTCTGATTTTATTCAATAATATATCTACTTGCTATGGTGGCTGAAGACAGTGGAGAAGAACTATTCTTTTGTTGTTTAAATTTACAAGAGCTTGTTTGACTAAATGCATAGTATCTCTGAAAGTACACAGAATATGCCAAGGTACCTTTTTTCTTTTCCTTCCCCAAACAAAATGTGGCCTTTTTAAAGTGTTCTGGAGAAAGAAAATGAAAGATGCCAGATGACAAATGCTAAGTGCTCATTGCTTAGCAAACATGCTGAATAAATATCACAAACTTGTAAAGCCATTAAGTACAGGAACTCATTCCACTGAAGCCCAGAGCAGGAAGACAAATAAAGAGTTAGCACTACACTATGATATATATAGTTGAAAGCAGCTGAGTTCTATCTAAATTGTATGTGAAGAGACATTTATTTTGGTGCTGCTATATTGTAACACTGTATTGTTTTATATTACAATCAAGTATTTCATTTTAGGATAATAAAAGGAGTCATGACAGAAATGGCCTTACAAAAATTAACATGACAATGAAATAAGTCTTCTGTAAAACTTTAATCTGCTCTTTTTACTTTCCTCTCTGCAACAAAGGAACGGTCCATACATTCATATGCAGCAAATTAATTATAATTCAGTAGATTTACTAATATATAGTATTCCTAATCCTTGCAAGCTGACTAACACGCAACACAAATTTTGCCATCACTTACACTCTGTTACTGCATATGAGAAGAAAACAGAAGGTCTGAGAGTTGTCACAAAACTGTGTGGAAAGCTACAGGTAGGGAGAAGATTTGTATGTCTAGCTCTCTGCCAAAGGCAAACTACACAGAAAAAAAAAAGGAGTCTACCAGGTTCATTGAAGATACAGGGCCTATCATAATGAAGAATTTAAGCATAAGCCAAGAGCACTTGTCTGAAAGCAGAAATGATTTACTTTTCCAGCAGAAAAACAGTCTCAGGTTCTCAATAGGGAGGGATTTGCACAGAATAGCACACATTGCCTACGAAGTTGTAGGAAATTTGTTTTAGCAGTTGCACCCATGTATTACCTTGATAAATAAATCTTATGTTTTAACGAAGTCAACCTATAGCTCTGTAATTAACCAACAGAGGATGATTAGCAAAAGGCAAACTGACCATCTCAATAATCTAAAGTTGGAATCTAAGGATAAGCCCTTTTGGACACATACTTTATCAGTACTTAAAAAGCTATTGAGTATGTTTACAAGAGAATTCTCTGAGATTTTAAGAGCTCTATAATGTAATATTCTGCCTTTCTATTTTCATTTTTTTTATGAGTTATAAAAATGTTTATGAATCGTAGTCATTGCAAATTGTTTGCTCCCAGCATACCAGAACCAAAGGACATGCTGGGTCACCTGAAGGTCAGCAAGTCAGAGCTAGAATTGCAGTGTGATGGTATCTAAACCATGTCACTCCTCTGTATCTGCTACTGTTGTCAGAGGGCCCAGATATAAAGTGCAACGAGTGAGATTATGAGCCAGTGGCTGAAGAAGATTTTGGATCCTGCTTATGAAAAAGGAAAAAAAGACTGATGAAAGATGAATGTTTCATCTTCGTAGCTCTCTGGCAGAGCTAAATACAAAACTGTCTGGTGTGGTCAGTGGTCAAGTAAGGTTCAGAAAACCAGCGCAGATTCCTCTTGCACAGATAAATGACAAGATATGGATGTGCTCTCCTCACACCCACATCATTCTTGCCAAGAGCTCTGGAAAGTGGTGCATTCAAGCATTCAGATGAAGGCCAGTGTTTACTGGAATCTGCTGTGAATTGCAAGAGGATACATATATTATTAGGCCTCAGAACATTCATTGGCTCCATTTGGGGAAATAGTTTCCATACTCTCAATACAGGCTGTAGCCCTCGAAGGAAATGCTGCAAAAAAAAAAAAAAAAAAAAAAAAAAAAAAAAAAAAAAACAAACATTAAAAAAAAGGGAACANAGAATAGAAGCAACACTTACTACAAAGTGAGCCAATAAGGTCACAAACTTGACAATAAAACTACAGAAAGTGGGCTACTAACCCATAACAGATCCAACCCAGTGTTGTTGTCAAATAATTTCCTGAGGCAGATTTTCCTATAAAGTCACTGTTAGAAGTGGTAGGGGATTAAACTTTCCCCAGAAAAGAAAAAACCCCTAAAAAACCAAAACAACAAAAAACCCCAACTAACCTTTAAACAAATAGAAAGGAGAATGGGATTGTAAACCCACTTTCTTTCCTAGCACTTCTGTTTTGATGTGTACAAGTTCTTGTTCTGCCACGTAAGGTGGTCATACTGGCTAATGCATAGGTCTGATCTTCAGCCAAACACAGCAGTGCATCAGGCAGCAGGTATCAATAGCCCGCTTTGGTAAATTACACTGGAAAATCTGTCAACAACGGGCAGCATTCTGAGCTCCACCTGGAAAAAGTAGCTTCTTTCACAGAATCACAGGATATGATGAGTTGGAAAGTACCCACAAGAATGATCAAAGTCCAACTCCTGGCTGTGCACAGAACCACCCCCAAGAGTCACACCAGGTACCTGAGACCAAATGCCTCTTGAACTTTATCAGACTTGGTGCTGTGATCACCTCCCTGGGGAGCCTGTTCCAGTGCCTAACTGCCCTCTGGGTGAAGAACCTTTTCCTGATATTCAATCTAAACCTCCCCTGACACACCTTCAGGCCATTTCTTTGGGTCCTGTCACTGGTCACCAAAGAGAAGAGATCAGTGCCTGCCCCTCCTCTTCCCCTCAGGAGGAAGTTGTAACTGCTGTGAGGTCTCCCCTCAGTCTCTTCTCCAGGCTGAACAGACCAAGTGCCCTCAGCCGCCCCTCACATGGCTTCCCCTCAAGACCCTTCACCATCTTTGTTGCCCTCCTTTGGACACTCTCTAACAGTTTAATGTCTTTCTTACATTGCGGTGCTCAAAACTGCCCCCAGCACTTGAGGTGAGGCCGCCCCAGTGCAGAGCAGAGTGGGACAATCCCCTCCCTTGCCCAGCTCGCGATGCTGTGCCTGATGACCCCAGGACAGGGTTGGCCCTCCTGGCTACCAGGGCCCTGCTGGCTCATGTTCAACTTTCCATCGACCAGGATCCTCAGGTACCTTTCCATGGCGCTGCTTTCCAGCATTTCATTTCGCAGTCTGTCCATACATCCAGGTCTGTCCATCCCAAGTGCAAAATCTGGCACTTTCCCTTGTTGAACTTCACGTAGTTGGTGATTCCCCAGCCCTCTGATATGTGGAGGTCTCACTGCAGGGCCTTCCTGCCTTTGAGGGAGTCAGCAGCTCCTCACAGATTTATATCATCTCTGAATTTGCTTGGTATCTCTTCCAGTCCTGCCTCCAAGTCATTTATGAAGATGTTGGAAGAGCACAGGGCCGAGGATGGAGCCCTGTGAAATCCCACTAGAGACAGGTCACCAATCTGATATCACCCCATTCACTATAACCCTTTGTGTGTGACCCTTTTGTGGATCCTTTTCATTATGTGATAAATTGTGGATTATTTTGACATTGAAAGTTTTCAGAATTGACTCATCTTTGTTCAGTCTGGGAAACACCAAATATGTTCATGCTAAACTGTAAAGAATAAGAATAAAAAGAAATATCAGTTTTTCAAAGTTTTCTAGTTTATGAGAGATGTCAACCCATAGTCTGTTAAAAACTACCACTGACCTTAATTATCAGATTTTGTTTTTTCAGAGCAAGTTGATTTGATGTTCAGTTCAGAAATTGTATAGTCAAGTGTGAATCTGAGTATGTGTTCAGTGACCTCAGGAGCAACAAATGGATTTTCAGTGTTTAAAGAGAAAGGGTAATACAGAGCCTTAGTTAAATTCTCTTTCCAATTATTTATATATACGGTCATCAAATCTTTTCCTGTTATAGACACAAACCATTATTCCTTGCTTTCACTGACTATATTAGAACTCAGATTTTTATACTGTATCCCTGATCCTATTGTGGAGAAAAAAATTTGCAATCTCCATAAGTGGTTGTTGTAATCTTAGCTCTGTAACAGGGGAGTATTATTCTCAGTGTAACTCAGATGTCTTACAAAGCATATGTTCAACCAAAATTAATAGATTTTATCTTGAATTGAGGGTGGTGACAATGTCTGCAAAGCTTTGTGCAGCATGTTGGAAAAGAAATTACCAAAATCCTAATTGGAAATGTGTCAGAAGAAAAGTTTGAAATTGTTTTTCCTTCTTTCTTTTCCTTTCCTATTAACTTGTGTCACTTATCATGCATTCTTAGATGAAGGATGTTGCACACAGTCCAGACTATTAAGTGTTTTGGAGTTGCAAGTTGGTTTAATATGAGAATATGTTTTGAAATACTATAACACTTTCTCATGTAAAAAGCAATTTCTACACTGTTCTTGTGTTCTTTAACTTCACACCTTTGGTGTGCTTTACATGCTTCTTAGATCTGAATTCTTTCTTTTCTCCATGTTCATTGAAACCAAGACAAATATTCATTAAAAGGTTAGACCACTCAGTTAACAACACCTTTCAATTATAGACGAGGAGGAATTTCCTTGTGAATAATGCCTTACTGTTGAATTAAGATGTTGAGGGGAAAGAGTCACCCCTATCACAGTTTACGTTGGAAAAGGCAGGTACATTAACATTTCCAGCAAGCCACAGTATTATATGGAGCCAATTTGAATGCACGGGGGATAGAGAGGTAACTAGGCACATTTTATGGGAAAAAAGTGTCAACATTGGCACCTCAGCCAAGAAATACTTATACTCTTTCCTTCTCCTCCTTCCGTTTTTTTCCGCATCCTAGATTTTCTCTTGTCTTAGGAGTTTTTACTTGTATTATATTCCTTAGGACACAGATAAATTTTCTAAATAAATCCATTTGTTCCATAATTGTTGCTTATTCTCACAGAAAAATGTACGTTGGTTCTTCTGATTCTCAATATTAGCCTAAGATATGGGATGAGAAAATTGACTAGAAAAAGGGCAAGAATTAGAAAGCTTAAGTTTTCCTAATCCATTACTTATTTCCCTCACTTAGTGCATTAGATAATAACTGGTAATGGTATAATTTGGCCCAGGTTCTCACACCTGTGTGCCAAATATCAGTGGCCTGATTTGCAGAAGTAAGATACTCTCTCCAAGATATGCAGACATATTAAATGAAAATGTAATATTTCTAGGAATGGGTAAAAGTTGCAATGTCTACATCTTCATTTAGACCCTACCAAATGCAGAATTCAGTTTGAATCATACTCAAATTTTAGCAGCTATTTGGAAATAAGCTCCCATGAGTTTAGAAAATAACATTATCTGGAAAAAACCAATAAACTCTGATCTTGCAAACTTAATGTTTGCCCTGCCAAGACTTTCCCTCAGTCAAGCAGCCCCGCATCACCTGCAATGTGAAACAATCTGTAATGTGGATGTTTATGAATTTCTGAAGGGGACTTCCTGAATCTGAGAGTTCAAACTTTGACTGAAGTGCTTGTCTTCTCTCACTACTATCTCTTAAATCCATATGGAAATAAAAACAGTAGCAGTAGTAGGTGACAGGGAAAATTCTTACAGCTGTCAAGGAACAACCAGAAAAAGTTAAATAAATGCTGTTGAAATTGGTAACATGGGTGCTGAAATATTAAATGGTTAGTGTGTTAAATTCATCAGTGTGCTGGTTTCATGAAACACGTTCAACATTTACCTGTGTTAGCGGAAGTCAATCAGCCCCAAATGCCCAGTGAGCCTCCTCACAGTCACTTGCAAGCTCTCTTAGAGAGAGTGATTGCCTTTATCTAGGTGTGATTAGAGGAGGCTCACAGAAATGGAGACAGCTTCAGGTTATCACTGTTTTGGATAAAAGGGTGTCTGATGACCCTTCTCAAGCCTAGAAAGCAGTCCTTGTTCTATCAGATAAAAATGGGTAAAGGTAGTGGTGAAAATATCTTTCAATTGATCCACTGTTTGAAAGGACTGTATACATTTGCACAAAACCCCTGTTTCCACTGTCCACACACATTTATGTACCTTATGGGTATGGAAATGGAGCAGGATGTGCTCTCACAGAACAACAACATTTTTTAAAAACATTGCTTGATCATAAAGAATACATGACAATGGAGAATAAAGTTGACGTTATTTGAATTATAACCTCTTTGAAATAGAAGACAGCATTTTCAGTATATTTAGATATGTACTAGCAAAATGGGAAGATTTTTCATTGCCATTTCCATGCACTGTAATTACAGCTATAACTGTATGTACCATAATTATAAACCATTGGCTCACAGTACTTTGTTCAAGTTTCCAAAGTCACTTTCAAAAGTATAATATTAATATTAAAATTATATTTTTTTAAAAAATGCCTTAATATTCTAATTGTTCATATCAAAGATAAATGCATATTTGGAGACACATATTTATGGCTAAGAAGCAACTCCTCCATAACCTCAAATTTATAACCCTCAACGTATCTGTCATGCCTCACATCATAATTGCACAATTTAGCCATGTCCAGAAAGACCTGACCAATACCCTGCATAAAAATATTCCTTGAAGTGTATGTTAAGGTGTTTGTTAACAGAATTAGACGGTTGTTTCCATCAAAGTGTTGGGTACAGCACTTGTAGACTCATCTGGTCTATATTCACCATCGCAAGTGCGAGGAACAGGATATCTGGCTGTGCACTGAGTTTTTCATAGGCTGTGACAAAGCTATCTCTACATGCATGTTTTTAAGATTAACATAAACTGAGGTCTGCACTGCCACAACTGAACAGGGATTATTCCCCAGGCTAAAGAATTTAAACTCCATAAATTCTGTGGTTAAACATTTGGCTGCAGTGTAAACATATCCCTGGGGGCAAGTTCTCACTGTATGGATGCACAAATGTCAACAGGAATGTACCAGTAATGCTAAAATATGGACCAGATTTGTCCATATGATTTTGTCCGGATTATGAGCGTTAACAGAATGGGGGTGGGAGGAGAGAAAAGCATATATTTAAGTCTAATTACTGCATTGTGTTTATATTTTGGTTCAAAATCACTTAATGGATTAGTCCATATGGAACTAATAAATATTTCAAATTGGATACATTTGTAGTTATTCAAGAGTGAAAAAGCATCTTAAACAATAAACTTTGAATTTTATACCTGCTATGTATAGTCTGTACAGAACTAGATAAAATTTTCATTAAAAATTTTGTTCCTAAAAATCCTTCTGTAATTCTAAGGTTTAGAAATATTATAATTTTCTATTATTATTTAGAAATCCTCTGGAGTGTTTAGAAGCACTCAAGAGTGTATTTATATGGCAAAGTACATACACAAGAAAAACACACTTCATGATGGAAACACACACTTGACTCTAACTATAACATAACCAGAGGCATCATTATAATCATGAAGACCTCACTTGAGATGTCCTTTCTGCATGCAGACATTAATTTTTAAATACCAATTCATAGTGAACAAAAGGACAGATTCAAGTAGCTTATACCAGAAATTCCTAGGAACCTACAGAATTATTTCACTTATCAAGAAGAGTTTAATCCTACTTCCAGTGATTACGAATCATCATAAAATTCATGATTGATGAGATGAATTCTATAAATCACAGTAGCTACTGTACTCTGAAAATAAAACTGTAGGGCTGGACACAATATGGTTTGACTCTTTTGGGTTTTAGGTATAAAATCTTTGGGACTCTATAGAGCCAGCTCCAGCTCAGATCTCTTAGCTTTAATTCCCAAGGTGGAGGCTACATTATTTTCCACTCTACATTTATTGCTTCTAACACTATGAACTTTCAAAATGGAAAAATATTATTTTTCTAAACTGAGAAATGCCCATAGTTAGCCCTGCACTTCTTGCATGTTAGCTTTAGGAAAAGGCCATAGGGTGCATACTGGTCAGAGTCCAGCTTCCCCATGTTTTGGTGCCTCTCTGGAATGCTCCTTGAAGCATTCCTGTAGGGTCAGGTTTTGTGGGATAAGAGAGAAAAGTAACTACAGCCCTGGATCTCTGGGGGCAAAACATGTTTTCTGCAATGGCAATGCAGAAATGCAAAATGAAAATTATTTCAACTTTTGCTTAAATGAAAAATGAGCAGAACAGCCTTTAAGCAAATGGTACAAAAAATGGCTGACTTCACTGTTTTCAGTAATAGGGCTTTGATCAAAGAGTTGAAGAAATGTGGTGTGGAACTGGAACATACATACAGCATGTATCTCATCTCTTTTTCTGAAGTGGGACTACAATACTTACAAGCAGACACTGAACAATGGATGTTCATAGCATGTCTTTGAAAAAAATGACTTTCAGCAGACAGACATGCAGCAGCAGCAAGCTGCAATCCCCCATCATGGCAGCCCTGCTGCAGTCAGTGTCCTGAAGCCATGAGAAATCTGACCCACAGCACCAACCTCTGCAGGACTGTGGCCACAGCTGCTCTCGCTCAGGATCCTTTTCTTCTGGCCATTGAGAAGGGAAATGTTGTACTGTTTGGCTGTAGCCTGATCACTGCTGACAAACTAATCTCCCATGGCAGACTGCCTCTCCCTCGAGCAAACATGCTCAGGCTGTTCTTGCTATCAGCTGAGCAAACCCTGCAGACCTTGTATGTTCTGTATTTTGAACTCTGATATTAATGATTTTCTTCACTTAGGCTGCAATGGAGCTGAGGGAATGTCAGTTCTTTTTTTTATTCTTATACTGCAAATAATCTTCTCAAATTCCAGAGCGCTTTCTTGTTTTTATTAAAAATTGAATGCAGAAAACCAGATTTATACAATCCTCCAAAATTCATATAAGGAAATTAAATTGACACAATACCCTACATTCTGGTGGAAAAATCTAATCTTAAGGGCAGTCCAAGATAATCCCTTTCATGCCCACAAGTGCATGAGATGAATAACATCACTTCTTTCCCACAGTTTGGCTGTGGGCTTCTCCCGTCACTGTGCAAAGCCCCTCAGGGAAGCAGCACAAGTCAAGCTCCTTTCTCATTGAGCTGATGGCATCTGACTCATATCAGATGAAAACACAGGATCCCTCCACAGATGCACCATGGCAATATCACTGGAAGCATGATAGGTAGATACTTATGCTCCCTGACAATGACAGGTTAAGGGGGTTGCAGACAGAGGATTGTTGATTAGAAGAATAAATAAATTAATTCAATTTTTTTTAAAAATCTAGTAATCAAAAATGTTTAGCACAATTATATCTCACCAGGATCTTTGGCTCAAGGTTTTGTCAAAGATCGACATGTTCTTGGTCCTGTCAGACCACATAAGTGGGTGGAAGAGTTTTGTCTCTTTGCTGGAACTTGCCCTCTATGCAAAGACACAAATATATTTGGAGGTCATGATATAAAAAACTGTTACCCTGAAAAGTAGTCAGACTGGGCAACAAGAATTGATACCTCATCATTATTCATTATTCACATTCAGATTTTATCACGGAAGTTCATACCTCTAATAGGGAACCTGTCACAGAGCAAGGGAGACATAAGGCTGCAGGGGGAAAAAATGGTGGGTTTTTATAATTGATTATGTTTATCACTTGTCTAAATGTTGAGATGTCAGAATAAGGTGTGAAATATTCTTTCTCATATTTTGGATGTTTGCTGTTTATTATGGCTCAGCATTTCCTCTAACTGAAAATCCAGCATTTAATGGGGGAGATTTAGTTGACAGTGAATGACAGGTCCTTGCATGTCCCTATCATGTTTCCCTGGCAGGGTTAACATTCACCTCTTTTATATTGATTTCTAAAAATTAGGTGGGAATGAACTAGTAGAGTAGGTGGTTGGGGTTTTTTTCTTGCAGAATGAGGTGCTCCTGTAAAAACAATAGTCAAAGATACTGCTCTAGAGTATTTGATGGGTTTGAGTTAAATAACAAAAATCTCTTCATGAAAATTTTAAATTTACAGTCTGAGAGAACAATCATACACATACTATATACAACGTTTTCAAATGCAGTCAAATAATTTTTATGTATTACACTTTAAAAAAACTGAAACAACAACCTTGGCTAACAGAGCATTTGAATTCCATATTTTTCCATAACTTCCAACTGTTTTAAGTTGGAGACAGTAAATTTCCCTTGCTAATAATCGTGTCTTGTCATGTTTGAGCATACATTTTATCTATCTGGGGAAGAGAGGTTCTTATGTGCAAGATTTGTAGGGGAGGAATAATAACAGCTTACAAAATGCAGTGAACCACTGATGTAAAATCCTCTTATTGTGTAATAAATGGTGAAAAGGCTTAGACAGCTACTTTCACAGTCAGCTTTAGTTGTTTGTGAGCTTTACTTATGTTTTTTCTGCTGCGCAGGCTAGGAATAATCTCCTGCCTGATGAATGCGAATGGTCAGGATTAAGGGTTCTGGGGCAGGAAGGACAAGAGGAAATAGTGAATTACTGTCATATGCAGAGGTCTGAGCTGGTGCCAAGTGCTGTGCAGGTGCGAGATTATGATGCAGTTTCCTATTTTTTCAGCAAGCCCTTCTGCTCCTGACTGTATTTTGCTGTGGAGGTTACCTCCTTCAGGGGCTCAGCTACATCCTTGGGTGAAACACCTTGCTGACAGAATTCAAATGCATTATAGGAAATAGAAGATTTTTATACAAAACTTCTCCTGTCTTTTAACAAAATAGTAGATTTTCAGAGGTTGTCACAGCACTGGATTCTTTGTGTATGCTACTCGTCTCTTTGCAAGTGAGTTGCTCTCACATCTCCAGCGTATAAACCCACTTATTCTTAAGGCAAGGAGTTTGAGATTAATTAAACATCCTGGTGAGATTTTTTTAACACTATACTTTATATATATGCTTACTTATGGCACTGTGCTATATATTTTTTGTTAGCAATATACTTCATATTACCATTACTTGAACAGAGATTTCATATGTTTCATTCCATTTTATAGGGCTTGCACCACAACTAAAATTGTCAGTCACATACTTGTAACAAAAAGTTTGTGAATTTCAATTGAGAATACGAAGTCTGTAATTCCATTGGTCAAGGAGAAATGTGGGGATTTGGAAAAGATATCCCATGCCAACAGAAGACACATAAACACTTTTACTACATAATCCACAGCACAAACCCTCATTGATCTTGGTAAATGTGCATATTGCAGACTTAAGGCTTCTCTATACAACACCTCTGTCACTCTGTCCATAACTACTATTGCAAGTACAAAGTTGTGCAAGCCCAACTGCCTTAGTTCAAAAGTCAGGTTAAATTCGAGTCTTTTAGACAGTAAAAAAATTACTGGAGCAAAGATACTACTTTGAGAAACAGATAAATAATTTGAATCCTAATTTCAAAAAGTATTCGGAGCCAGTTCTGAAATGGGTTTAGGTTTTGAAAAGTTCAGGTTCACAAATGCAAAAAGTAGTTTAATTACCAGCAATTACCTGTTCCGACATAGGGACAAAAATTCCCTGTACAGTGTGTGGAGAGAGTTAAATACTCAACTTCTATGATAAAACCCCACAATATCCAATTCATTGGAAGGGGAAATATAGAAACTACCACTGAAGAGAAGGGAGTACTTACAATATCCAACATTTTGAATCCAGTGTGCAGATGGGATGATTTAAGTCCTGTAATATTGCAGAAAATATTATAAAGATGATACATGGGCAAATTGTAGCTTGACATTAATATTTGTCAGATCTTTCCAATTCTGGCAACGAGGATATTAATTTTGACTTCCTGTAAAGACATGGAACTGCAACTGTTCAATAACTAAGGGCAAGGCATTCAAGAAAACATTCTGACTCTAATTTTTGATTGCAGGAAAACCTAGATTTGATTCCTAATTTAATGTTCAAAGAGTTCAGTACCAACATTGTCTTTTGAAACACCCATGGACAATTCATCTTTTGCAGAAATTGTCACAGTACTTAAGGGTTGTGATTTTGTCCTGAAGAAGAGTGTTGAAAATCTGTGCCTTTTAAATATTTGAATCCTAAACCCATTGGATCTTATTTGAATAGCAAGGATCTTATTGTCTGGGGAAGAGACAGGTTTGCTTGCTTGTTTGTTTGTTTCTCTCTCTCACTGTTATTTTTTGCTAGACATTAATTCTCATATGTAAACAGCCAATACCAACAACTTTTTCTGTGTTCCTCATGTGGAGGCTTTTGACCCAAAAAGTAAAGAAATGTAAGGCTTGTAGCTGAGATTTAGTTCTGACTAATATGGAGATAATATCTGGGAACAGAAAAGTACTATGTAATTAAGACAAAAAGTCAAGGGAAAAAACGATCATATAGGAAACTGTGCCTTAATAGAAGGGTTGAGGGGTCTGATTGTCTTTAATCTAGGGACAGAGAAGGCTAAGGAAGAGCAAGTCTTCTTAAATGTCACAGGCTCTCTAGAGGTGTGAAATCTTCAGACTTGAGAAGTGATTGAGTGATAGTCAGGGATGGTCTGGGTGTCCTGAGTTGTCTCTTGGTGCAGAAAGTAGGGCTGGATCATAACTCAGCCTCACTGCCCAAGCAAGATCCACATTCCTTTTCCAGATAAGCAACTGATTTCCAGACTCTGCAGGTGTCGGGATTTGCTGCCACACATAGGGCCCTGATGGTGCTGACAGTAGTTGACTGGATGGGAGCAGGAGACCAGGCTGCTCTCCATTTGGAATTTTTTGCCTCCTACAAATGCCTCCCCAATTGCCATGTGCCTAACACATGCTGGAATGCCATTTTTGCCTCAAATCAAAGGTTTGGTTCTTTTGTGTTCCCCTTTTGCGCTACAAATATACAATGCAACTGTTTCAGGGACACTGAGATCTACCTGCCCTAACTATATCAACACTTTTTCTAAAGAGTAGATCTGAAGCTCAGAACTTAGAGTTGATTAAAGGTCATTCAACAGCTCTGACTCTTTCAAAAACTAACACAAAAAATTTCTGGCCATACCCTTGAGAAGTTTTGGGGTTTTTTTGCAAATCTGAGTATGTTAGAAACCCATTCCCTCATTTTTGCAATCAATGTATGGTATACAGTCCTGTGAGGTCCATTTGTTACCAAACAAATACAAATGGTAATTGGAGGAACAAAAGTTTGCCACAGTGAGTGTGAGATCCAAACACCTGCCAGAACCCTCCTGCTCCACATAAAATACGAAAAATACTTGAGAGTTAGCAAATCCAGTTCATCCATTTTCTCAATGCTTTATTTAATTCCTTCTGACTGTACATAATTAAAGGATCTAGTTTCTTTACTTTTGTTCTAGCAAGACTGGTATAAAGGTGCCCCTTATTAAATATGTACTAACTGTACAATATTTTGATTCCTACCTTCTCTCCTTGAAATACACTCTGTTTTCACAAAGAGCCAGAAGCATCCCTAGGTGAAAATGGAACATCCCTTCCCATTGACTTCTGTGGGAGCTGGGAATAAAGCAGACCACCCAGAATAAGAATTTTGAAGAAAAGCTTATTACAGGCTCCGTTCCAAGTAGGAAGTGACCTTTAAAATTAATCTTTAGCAAACCACTCATGCATCACTAACTTAAACAAACACTATAGTCTTAGCTAAACCAGGGAGTATATTTCCTTCCTGCTGATTTGTTCCTAATTACTGTTGTAACAGAGGGAAGTAGAAGATCCTCAAAGGAAGTGAGCAACAGATGCAAGATGTTTGGAAAGTTATTATAATTTGTGTAAACATTATCCTGGAATAAACCAAGCATTAGTCAAATTAGGGGCATCAATCATATTCATAACCAATCTTTTTGAACAGCAAAACTGATCCATGTCACAATATGGATGCTTTTCCAAAACAAAAGATGGGTTCCTATAAAGTCCTGAAGTCCTTTCACTTGCTCTGAGTTCAATAAAAATTGAGAAATGCCCTGAGAAGGATGTCATTCGGCATGCAGACTGTGGCCTCTCCAAGCTGCCCAGAGTCAGATTCATTCTCATAAATGCCCTTTCATTTACACAAAAAATCACAGTTCTTTTTCTGTTCAGTAATATGCAACCTTTTACAAAAACAAGGTCTATTTAGGCAAAAATTATTAACTTTCTCCAAAAATTTAAAATTGTTTGAAAATATGTGGAAGCAAATAGAAACATGCGAAAATATTACTTTTCAGTACCTAGGAAATATTTCCATGGGATGCATGAAAAGTGATTAGGAAAAGCTTTTGTAGTCAGTAGACTGGAACTCACTATGAATCCTTCAGATGTCCCCTGGGATGTGTTTTTTCCCAGACTTCTGAGTGGAATAAAACAAGACTAACAACGGCTTTTTTACTCTACAGTATTACCTACCATGGGCATCTCTAAACTCACACATTAATTTCTCTGGGACCCTAAACTGTCAGACAAAAAATCCTACAGATTGGCATAGTATATTCAGATCACCTCTTCAGCATTTAGCAACTATGATCTCATATTTACTACAAAGCTAAATCAGTCTTTACTAAAATACATGTCTTACACCAAGCACCACCTGTGCATGGAAAATTTTAATGCATGTATATAAAGAAATATATATATCTATATTAGTAAATTAAACAGGTCCAGGCCTATTATCTAATCAACAGTCACAGAACAATCACTGTCAAAACTATTAAATTTCTTTCCTTTGAAAAAGCAGAATAAATGGAAAATACTTACAAGGCTGGTCCTGAATTGGGATGCTGGGGTGCTGGGATGCTTGGGATGAGGCTCGTTGTGTGCCAAGACATCACAGCTGAACAGAAAGTATAGTCTCAGACATAGATTTACCAAGTTAAATCTTATGTTTATTTTGCATCTTCATACCTATATTTATTTTAGAACCAAACCCCATTTTGTGTAATGTCAGTTTTAAATCTGAAGTGTAGCCATGAAATATTATGCATTTAGTAACAAACATACAGGGCCCATTGCTTTTGAGAGTACAGTGGCAGAGTTGTTGCTCTGACTGTAGCACTGAACCAGATTTCTTCCTTGCTGTTCCCTTTCTGTTTCCCATTTTATTGATTTGGTTGGGTTGTATTTTTTAAAGCTAGTCAGGATTTCTACCCCTTTTTTTGATCTCTTTACCAAAGCACAAAGCACAGTGTGTGCCTGTGTATGAGAGCACACCCATATGTGTTTGACAAAGATTAAGTTCTTGCTAATGTAATAGAAACAGGCAGCTGTCGATCCTGTGAGCCTATATAGTTATGCCTGAGTAGAGGCTGCTTCAGGCACTGCTCTGTTGTTAGATGCAAATTAATGCAAAAGGAAAATTTGCCCTTCTAATTCCCAAATGAACAGAAAGCCTGGAGCTCCAATAATGAGAATATCATAGGAAGCTGAGAACTGTTAGTTTGGGTACTAGTAAAGTACTTGTTTTGGCTATCAAATCCTGTTTTGCAGCATTGCTCATTTATGCTGACCACTGCACATGAGGAAACTGCAATTTCTCACTTGACTGAAGACATGTCCACCATAGTCAAAGAGATAGGTGACAATTCTCTGTAGGTCACTAGCTTAAAATATTCTGAGTCATGCCACAAAAAACCACAAAATCATAACAATTTGAAGCTGTCTAGAGCACTTGTGAAGTAACAGAGGTCCCAGCCTGGTGAGTCAGATTGTCACATTGAGATACCTGCCACCACAACTGACACTCTTTTTTTTGGTCTGAACATATTTGCATGTGACACAAAATTTTATTCTCCTGTCTAAACTAGAACCCTTGAAGTAAAATATGAATACAGATTTTTCTGAAGCTGTTGTTGCTGCTAATTGACCCATTGCCCAGGTGAGATGAATGACTTCCTTTACAACTGTCCAAGCCAGATGGGACCACAGGACATTTGACACAACTTGCTATCATGAACTTTCGAATTTCTATACATATAAAGTAAATGAAAGGGCAAAAAGCCAAAAATACCTTGGGAAACGGCCCTTCCTTTGGGAAGAGGCCATGATTGACCTCACCAAACCACTCAGTTGTTACACCTGTAACAACTGTTACAAGTCAAGTGCTAAGTTTCCATGCAGGATCTGAGCAACCTAGTTAAACTGTCAACAAACTGTCAACAACTGCTTTCTAGGGTAGGTAGTTTTCAATTGTGAGGCTCCTGCTGCTTTTGTAGGTGACCCTATCCCATCCACAGCTTATGAAATAGGACAGAGATTGTCCTGGAAACTTCTGCAACTTTTGGCGCTTCTACCTCCCATCTTCATAACTTCTTGATGGGAGATGTCATGAACCCCATTTTTATACAAACTTCAGTCTTCTCATCCCTAGT
Source organism: Pomatostomus ruficeps (assembly GCA_013400735.1). Taxonomy (NCBI): domain Eukaryota; kingdom Metazoa; phylum Chordata; class Aves; order Passeriformes; family Timaliidae; genus Pomatostomus; species Pomatostomus ruficeps. The sequence goes on from VYZT01052752.1 coordinate 100,832, forward strand.
ACTCATTATATTTGCAAACTCTTGAATAAATCACTAAGGTCACAAAAGGTCTCTACTGTTGTTTCTGAGAACACCTTGGCAGTGGCACAAAAAACATCCTGAAAACCTCTCTCTCTTTTATTTAATATGTGAGCAGTACCAAACTTTTCAGTTATTTTCACCAGGTGAGAGGTGCGTAGGTATCCCAAGGGAAACCCTGATACAAGGCAAGGAGAAATGAGGAAGTCAACTAAAGACTTTTTCTTCCTTTATAATATCTGTTACTATCAGGAGTAGCTCAAATCAGATAATTAAGTAGGTCCACTGCTTTAGAACACTCTTTAACTATCCACCATTACTAGATATCTAAACATCATCTACAGAAGTACCTACTCGCTTCTATATAACTTGTTCTTATCAAACCCCTTTCTCTGTCCAAGGGAATATGGACTTATAATTTAAATATCCTACAGGTCAGTTTTACGGAGGCCAAATATCTGTAAAGACCTTCAGTTGATAATGGAGGCTATAATTGGAATGGAATTATTATTAGATTTATGCACAGATTAGATTAGATTAGATTTCTGTTCATTTAGCATCAGTAAAAGCTCATGTCCTAATAAAGTGGCCTCTGGTGGCAGTTTTTTTCTTTTTTACACATATCAACTTTTTTTAATCTTAACTTCATATTAGAATCAACACCTTTTTTAAGGAAACTTCAAAAGAATATTTTTATCTATTAGAAAAACTCTTATTAACCTAACCTTTTTTCCTCTACAATAAATAACATTTTATAAGCCAATTCTGAAATAATAGTGGAAAAAAAGGTCTCAATTATGCAACTCAGTATATTTTGGAAGCACAAAACATTTTTTTTCACACACAGTTACATTTTAACTAAGATGTTTTCCTTCCTTTAGCATTATAAAGGCATGGACTGTTAGGACTGAAATTGTCCAGATACAGGAGAGATATATTATGAGAACTAGCCCATGATTAGGAATCTCCTCTCTGTGAGGCAGGCAAAAATCATATAAAAACATTGATAAAACAACAGACATTATCACAATCAGAACAAATAATTCAGCTTGACTTGTTCTTCCTTTGTTTTATGTGTAAAAACCATTATAAAGCATTTTGAAAGTTTTGTAACACAGAGTTATTCCTAAATAAAATACTTTGGACTTTTTAAAACAGTGCAATATAAAATTGCACTGTACATCTGTATTGCAATATAAATACTGAGAACTTTTAAAAATACACTGGTCCTCTGAATAAATTAGATCGGACTTTATTGAGCCCAGTGCTAAAATACAGTAATGACATTTAAATAGATTAAAAATTCATTAGTGTAAATACATGTTCTTACTCATATTACCTTATGAAAAATCTTGCCAATATGCAAATTTAGGCTAGATATGTAGTGGATTTAAATTTTCATTTGATTTTGGCCCTCTCTTCTCTGGTCAAAGAATGTTAACTTAGGGATCAAATAAAGACAGTGATTTCTTGTAACTTCCTCTTACTTGACTTTTGGGTTTGATTGGTGCAATGTGCTCTAGGATGACCCTGCCTGAGCAGGGAGGTTGGACAGGATGACCCACTGTGGTCCCTTCCAACCTGACCCATTCCGTATTTCTGTGATTCTGTGATTGGAGCATATTGGTATCTCATATATAATTTTGTGCTTTGTAAACCTAAAACTTTTCCCAATGCTGTTTGAATTGTAGAATGAAAATTGTCAAATTTGGTCTCCCAAAGAGAGATGGGGAAAATTAACTAAATAAAAGCTTTGACTCACAAATCCATGATTCATTTCCTTAATTGTGGAAATACAAATCCTAACAAATAAGTCTTCATTCTTCAAGAGAGGTACTCCTGACATCCAAAACTTAAAAGCTGAACTTCCAAATTCTACCTAACATGATGAAGACAGAGGGACACTTCAGAGAGCAACTCCTTCCCTACAGTCCAGATACAGATTTCTTTGACTTGGATGAGCCATTCTTTGGAGAGGCACCTGAGACAAATTACTCATTTTGAGGTATCTGTATCTGACATATCCCATACTGAGAAAATTTCAAGTAGAAAAAGTAGTTGGGCTTTCACTGACACATTCACTGTAACATCTACTTTACAGCTACACTGCTGAAAAAGAATTGCCTGCATTTTTAACTTCCTTGTATAGGTTTTAAAATATTGGTTTGTCAGAAAACTAAGAAAGTTTTGTTCACCCAAACAGAACAGTCAATTTATTTTTCCTTTTTTGATTTAATTTATTTCAACCATGTACATTTTTAATCCTAATTTACATACTACACATATTGCATGTGTATTTTTTAGAAGTATGCAACCAACATCATTTAAGAAGCATGTAAATCAAACTTACTGCAATGTATGCTTTATTAGTATTCAGAAAGTACACAAATACTCATGCAGAGAAATCAAAATTGAGACCTTCCTCCTTTTTTCTCTCTGTTTCTTGGTGAAAATTTCAACTAAAAGTTTACTGAAATTGTTCTGAATTATACCACCTCATTAGTGCTTTCCTAAATTCATCTCGCTCTTACTTCTGGTCTTTGATAGTTTAAGCTTCATGACACTAGTAAGGTTAATCAATTTCCCCTCTTAAAACAGATTTTGTTCCTACTTTCAACAGCCTTTACTAAAAGAAAACCAAAAACTGAACCTTTCTCTTATTCTGCTTGAAGTAATGTTTGTGACTTTGAACCTTTTCCTTTAACAGAGCATTTCTTTATGTCTCCCAAAATTCTGCTGTCAGCTTTCTCTTGCATAGAGACAATGCTCTCTGCCAATGCATTTACTCCCCGCTCTCTGCACAGACTAAACTAATGAAACATTATTCAACCTGTTATTGTGGTTTCTCTCTATCTTATTGATTTAATCCATTCTTTTTGGCCTCAAGAGGGGGACAGTATAACAGTGTGAGATATGTCATATTCTTGAAGAATAAAATAATGAGAGCGAAAACAGGAATGACATTGTTTCCTTGTCTGGACTGAAATACTAACTGTCCTGAGCAACCTTTTCTTAAGATTACTGCTCTGTCTTTATTTTTCCATATGTCAACTGAGGATAATGTATTTTGTCACAATGAAAATTTGGATAATTAAGGCTTGTAATGCAATCCTTATGGAATAATTTGGTTTACGTTTCTAGCAATCAGGGAATCAAAAGCCTCAGGTTTCAAATATGCCAAACAGTTCTTTTTTGAACTCTAGCAAAATAGCAACATCACCAGAACAGATGGATTAATTGTCTCTTAATTCGCTATATGGGCCACAATTAAATGTTTCAGTTAAATAAAATATTTTGATCTGGATATTTTTTTCCTTTACACTTTTTCTTCTTTTGTAAAGATGCACTCAGATAAAATTTGAAACGCTACTTTGAAAATAAAAGCTAACATATTTTTTGTATGATGACATTCATCTCTCAGTATATATGTCATTCCCATTTGGTGTATAGACTCTGACATTCCTAATCTGCAGTTTAAAACTAACAATATGTAATAAGAAAATTTGTAACCAGTCATGTTAGTCCAAAAGGAGATAAGATTATATTAATTCCTGGAACAGCAAAGGCTTAGGATGAGGTGGTTTTTTTTGTTTGTGACTGAGTCACTTTTGAGTGATTATTATAATGCTGCCGGATTACAGTAATCACTGCTGCACGATAGGGCAACTAAGGGCTTTGTATAGTTTAAGTCCAAAGACATATGATGTTGTTAGACAACATATACAACAAATAAAACAACTGTGTCATGCCTTAGAAGGAACATGAAGATATTACCAGCCTGAACATTTTCTATCCACGCTTCAAGTTTTGATTGAAAGCATGCATTGAGTTCCTAAGTGAAATGGTGTCAGAGTGCCCATCCAATCCCCAGGACTACCTTTCATACAGAACTGTGGCATCACCCACAATTCCATTTGGGTGGGGTTGGGATGTGCAGTCTTGGGGGATTGTTGACAAGGCTGGGGCAGCATCCCATGCCATGACCCAACTCCAGCTGCCCTAGCACAGTAGCTCCTCCCAGGGTGCTGAGGGAACCCTGCATTCCCCACCAGCCTCTGACTGCACAACACCTCCCATCAAGGAGGTCACAGTGCCTTACAAGCAACATTGCATCTTTGCAGATGGCCAGATTCAGGCTCACAGGAAGGCAGCTGCTGAAAAGATCCTATGTTGGAGTGGCAGGGAGTGAGCTCATCATTATTGGATCAAGTGTATTTATTTTTGCCAGCATTTGTATGATTCATGAATTGCTTTCCTACTGTAGGAAAAAAGTATTCAGTAAGTGAAGACTGTCTCTGTTCCTTGACTTCAGCCCAGCATCTAGAATATTCGCATTTCAGAAAGCCTCTTGTATTTCCTGAGCTCAAGGGACAGAGTTTTTAGTGATGCAAGGTAGACAGGAGAGGTGAGGAAAATAGGAGGAAGATGCAAATCAATACACTACTCTCCACAGGACAGTGCTCTAATTTGCTAAGGTCTTTAGGGGGAGTTAGATATGAGTAGGGTTTTACTAACAGACATTTCTAAGTGAGAAATCACAGTCTATGTCAGTTTTAAATATGCAAAGATTTTAATTATTTTAAGATTTGGCTTATTTCTAAATGCACTGCATTTTTAATTAGTTCCAAACAGACTTTATTTCATTCATTTTTGAATGGCAAGATTCAGAGATAGCACAGGGCCTGGACACCTGAATACATCAGCACAAGGAAAATCAATAGCTCTGGAAAAGCCTCTAATTCCTCTGCAAACTACACAGACAGGATCAGGCTGCTCAAGCAGGCTTGGAAAGGACCAGGTGCCATAAGGATATGGCTAAACTGGTTGTGTTTTGGAATTATGGGTCTGCAGTGTCACTTCATTCTCTTCCAAAACATCTCCCTCAGAGGTGCAAAAATGCAGCCCCATGCATTAGGAAGAGAAGGCAGGGCAGCTGTCTCTTTCATCCAGCACTGCTTTGAAGAGTTGTGTGGGTACAACCTTTTGGCCAGTTCCTTGTGAGCTCACAAGAAACTGTGAGTCACAGAGCTAACTGCAGTGACAGGGTGTTATTGAACCCCTGCACTCAAGGCTGCCCTAACACAGTTCCCATAACACAGCAATACTCTGTTATATACAGAGACGTGACAGCAGGGACATAGGTCAACTCTGGTGTGAGCCTGGTGAGCCAGCCACTCAGAAATATGCCCTTGCTTTTTCTGCCTTGACAGGGTCAGACAGATTTCATACTCTCTCATGCACCTTCTCAAAAGGAGTGGCAGGCAGTAATTTTTATCTAGGCTAGTCTAGAGCCCAGCTCCCGCGACTGAAGTTCTTTCTTGGAAAATGGAAACGTGAACTTCTTCCTGAAGGGGAAAGTAATGGAATAGGTTTGTATATAAGGTGGTTCCTCTCTCCTTGAGCACTTAAAAGTTAGTGGTCACATTGTTATGCTACAGGACCTGCTTTTATACTTTAGTATTAGGATTAGGTATTATCTTGGATACAGCTATTCAACTCTGTAAAAACCGAGGTACTTCTGCACAGAATGAGCTTTCAATTATCTCAGTGTTTCTTAGTTGTAAATCAGCCCCATGGGTGTGTAGAGATGGCCAGTTCGAGACATTTGCTGGCTTTTCTGGTATTGCACCGCCAGAGCTGTGGGCCCAGGCTTCCCATGTGTGTCAGTCCCAGTGTGATCCCTGCCGCAGCAGTGCTGGCAGTGCAGGAATGCTGAGCCGCCACCTGGACAGCCTCAGCAGGGCCACTCGCTGCTTAGCTACCAGGGTGAGTGATAAGAGGTGTGAGGTTTGCACTGCTGCAGTGCTGAGCCTTGCAGCTGCAAGACCCAGACTGCTGGGTTTTTTTGTTTTTAGTCCTGCATGTCACAATTTGTGGATGCAGTAGTTGTGGTTGGTGTGGTGTTGAACAATCTCTGCTCCACGATCCACTATGTCGTATAAAGGATACCAATATCTCAATAATCCTATGCTGTTGATCAGATCTTACTTCCTGGACATTGTCCTCACTGAATCATCTCCCGTTTTCAAAAACAAGGCCAGAATATGCCAACAGCCAGTACTATGTTCCAGTAACAAGTGTCTAACCATCCCGGCATGTGGAACAAGTGAGAAATGCCATGGACTCCAATTTTATTAACACCTGCTAACACACCCTGTGTGATTGCACTGAATTGTCCCAGCTGACTTTGGTAGGACTGTTTATCACTGAAGCACTGGCCTTGCTTGATTTTTGAAGGAGAAACAATGTCATTGGCCCGAAGAAAATAAGAAAACTGCCAGGGAGGAATTGCAACACAGTACAGTCTTATTCACGTATGGATTAATTGTGCCAAGGTGTAATTTAAAAGGCTAGTTTCTCTCCCTGTTCAAGTCAGAATGGTTATCTGTTGACAGCAAAATTATGTTCACAGTGACCTTTATAAAATTGTTGAGATTTTCTGTCTTTGTGCCCATGACAATGAGGAATGATTAAAGCTCTGAGGTAAAAAGATCCAAAAATATTTTAACCCTAGTGTCTTGCAACCCTCTTGAAAGAGATGAAATATCTGCAAAAGTAGAAAGCCTCTTCATCTGCTTATCTTAATCAGGAAACTATTTGACCAGGTGACCTGGGCCAAGATCACCGAAAAGAACAACTCCGTATCATTTCCCTGGGCTTGATTTCCAGCCCTCGTATTTTTATGAGGGTGCTGAATTTTTAGCAAGATTTTAGTACATAGTGACTTTAACAGATGCACATTCAGACTTCCATAGGAGTGCATGTTGTAACCAGCCTAAAAATGCATGCAGAATTGTGCTGAATTTTCTCAAACAAAAGCTTTAAAAGGTCATGTCATACCTTATCATATAAGACAGCCTTCAAATACTGAAGTAAATCTGCCCCTCTGCAATGTCCTCATTTCTTTTTTGTTTTTCCTTTTGCTTTTTGGTTTGTTTTTTTTTTTTTTTTTTTTTTTTAAAAAGCTGTTACAGTGATGCACAATCCCTGTATTTCCCCTCAGTAGTACAATTAATTTCATGTACAGGCACAGTCTGAAGTAATGAAATGAACTACTTTACACTGATTTATTAATCCTTGTTTTTTATACATATTTTGCAATATCCATCCCCTTCCTATCCCAAAGGGTGCACAGGGAAAGACAGGTCAGAGCAAAGGGCATATAAAAGTGAGACACATGGCATGATATGGAGGAAGCTGTGAAGAGAAGCAAAAGATGCTGAGCTGCAGATGACTTTGGCCTCAGGCTCTTTTGTAAGGATTAATGCAGATTTCAATGGATCAGCAGGGTGTATGGGCGAACACATGGAATTCAGAGGTCCAATAGTATTTCTCTCTTCCTTCTTCCAGAAGATGACAACTCATAAATACCAGTAATCAAAACTGGGTTAATCAAGTGCTCTGAAAAGACAGTCAAAGGAAAGGGAAAGGAAGGAAAGTATATTTAAAAGTGATAAATATGGAAGCAGCAAAAACTCAGAGAAGCAGAGCAGCTGAATGTCAGAGCAGGGAGATGAAGGCGCATTAGGACTACTGCATTAGAAAATGAAATTTGCACACATCCACAAGTCAGTGAAAAAAGATATTTTTTAAAAAAAGTAAATGGCTCTAGCATAAAGTAGATGATGATATGAGCAGCTTTCCTTCTGGAAAAAGAAAGCTTTGACTTGAAAAGAGCCATGAAGCAAGTAAAGTAGAATAAATATGCCAATACATTTTTATAAAAATTGAAAGCATATGTGTTGTGTTAAAACATACATTTTTAAACAAAACTTAACTTATAGAGATCTTTCCATTGAAAGGCAAAATTTTGGGCCAGTTGGAGACTTAGCCAGTAGCAATGACTGAAAGAGATCTGCAGAATACCACTGGGGTCCGAATTGGGGAGGTTCCTTCTCTGCATTATCAAAAATCCATTGCAGCATTGCACAGAGGCAGAGCTGTGTTCCTTTCACCAGCCCTTGAAGGAACCCACAAGAAAAGCCTTGTGTTTCAGGTCTTGTGCTTTTTTCAAAAGTATTTCAGTTCTTCCCTGGTCCATATAGCACCAGCATGACATAGATGTTCACCGTCTGACTCTGTGTGTACTGTGACAGTGCAAATTCAGATCCACACTCACTAGGTGCCCACTGTCTGCGTAAGTATGGGATTGAAGAGAGATAAGTTGAGATGTAGGGAAAGCAATGGTGCAGGACCCTTTCACACCAAAAGAGACCTGGAAACCCGGATTGACACTGGCTGCGTCCAGGTCCTCCCTCTGTCCTGGAAACAAAGTCAAGACACTGTTACTACACAAAAAACAGCTCTGGGTCTGACTGAGAAGAGTGCTGATGTTGCCTGCTATGAGACAGATGGGAGCTGTAGCCCTTGGACATGAATATGCCTCCAATAAGAAATGTGAATATAGAGAGTCAAATTACCCTTAGCACTTTGCAGCCCCATAGGGCTCAGAAAATCTAGTCACATTCAATCACTTTCAGGAGTCAGCAGACACAGCTGCATATCTTAAGACGAGAGACTTTAATGCATTTACCATACACACAGGGGAGAGGAGGGAGAAGGGGCTGTTTTGTCTGAAAATTCTTGTCGCAGGTGATGCTTTTAAAATGTGCCTCCGATGTACTCTGAAACTGCCCCAAGCACTGCTGTGGGGCTGCAGGGAAGTGATTTGTACTGGGAAGTCCAGATCTAAATGCACTCCTTTATGAGCAAATGAAACTTAATGAAAGTGCCAATTAAGAAATTTACAGCCTTATAAAAGCCTGGCCAATACCAAACTCAAATCTTATGTAGACACACTAGAGTGCATCCATTAAAATATTAATGTGCTACTGTTCAGCTTCTCTTGCTCCTTGCTCCATTTAAATCTTCCTCCTGAACCAACCTTAATGTGTCCTTACTCGGCCTAAGATAAAGTATTATTCAGGCTCAGCATTGGCCCATGTTACATCTAGTCTTTAAGTTTCCACTGGTTTCTGACCCAAGGCATTATGTGTCTCCATCTCACTGTTACTTACTTCAATATTTATGGCATCCAAAGCTGGATGTCTCAAAGTTGCTTAATGTTCAATTCCACTCCCATAAAAACTGGAGCCCCTCCTTTGGCAAACAGGACAGCGTGTCTACTGCTCCTCCTACCTTTCCACTCAAATGGTGAGTGCTGCTTTGCTACCGAAGAAGTCAGTTTTAATGCTCAATGAAACTTCTGGTTCAGTGCTGCATGGGGCGCTTAAAACAATTTTATATTTCTTTACCATTTGAGAAAGAGCACCAGGCTAAAATGGGTTCTCCTCCCTGCTGACTCTCGCTAAAGTTGCCGATTTATCACTTCACCAAGTGACTCACAGGCTGATTTCTAGCGCTGTCACTTAGCCCCTCAGTGGGGAGGCAAGAGGCTCCTGCTAGAGCAATATTCACGTTAATCACTTGCTTGGGAAACTGCTTTTGCTTCATTCACTTTGTGATCTTTCTTTTCATTTAGTGATTTGGCTCATCTATAATACCACCCCTTTGTCCTCAGTTTCTATTCCCCATTCCTAAGCAGATAACTAACAGACAGCACTTCCAACATCAGCTGCAGCTATCACAGGCCTGATATGCATATACCAGATCTGTGTCCTTTACATCCTTCAAAGCATTTAAACATCCTGTGACTGCTTTCTATTGCACCAATTATCCCTCTTCCTTTAGTGAAAAAGCTGACATACTAACTAGTGTTTATAGTACAGAGAGTGCTGCATATGAGCAGTAAACTGATATTCTTGTATTCAACTATTATAAAAATGGTATGATATACAGATTTGAATTGTACTTTCAAGTTCTTCAGTATGCTGCTCATTTTGCCCTACTTTTTGGTCCTTGGGCAAAACTGCTATCATGAGAAAGTATTTATTAATGAAATAGTAAACAATTGTGCATTCAGAATATATGTTGCCTTGAGATTTCTTAAATGTCATTTTGCAATTTCTTCAGCCTGTGCCTCAAAGACCTGAACGTTCTTGTACCCCGCCAGAATTGGCTGCCCAGGCAGACATATGTGAGGCTGGGGCAGTGTGGCAACCACTGTGTCTCAGAACAGGTCCTCTCCTCCAGCCAGATCTGGGCTCCAGAGCAAATTCAGGTGATGCCCAGACCAAAATTATTTTCCTCTGGATGGTACAGAAAACATTTCAAGGAGGTAAAAATTATCAAGGGCTTATAAAATTATCAATTAAGCTTGGGGATGTCCTTAAGACCAGAACTTGGAAGATTCATGTTTTGAACTTGCAAATCACAGGATAAACTTCTTTATAGAAGTGTATCACTGATTGTTACATACTGAGTGACTGAAAAAAGAAAGAGCTAAATGAACATGATTCACCTGAACAGGAAAGGCAGGAAAAGGACAGATTCATAAGCAATCAGTACAATCTGCTCTGTATTCCATGCTGCCGAAAAAGATTTAAGAGTTCATAACTGCATGTGAAAAAGGTAAAATTCTCTACAGGTGTATTTATACAGATTGAAAAATGGTGCCACTTTCCTCACTGCTTATTCCCAGTCACAAATACTGCCATTTTGGATGTTTCCATCTGAATATTTTATTCCTACCAAGTGTTGCCCTAAGCCCTCACCCTATTCCTGTCCTTGATCTTTACCATTATCAGAAGAATCAAAAGACAATTTTCAATCACAGTGGAGCAACAGCCAGCTCCCCTCCTGCATTCACTGGGAATTTGGTTGCCAAGACCTCGCCTCCAGTTCATTTCCACAAAACTTAACAGTATTGCAAATCGAGTGCAGAAGTTTCATTACTTTCCTCCCCAGCCTTTTTTTTTTTTTTTTCTGATTTCATGTAAATTATCATTTTCACAACAGGTATGGACGATTTAGATCACAATTTGTGACACTGTTCTATTGCCATGGTGAAATGCCACCCAATTAGTGCACTTTGTGGAAAAAAGGAAAAAAGGCAAGAAACCTGTATTTCCACAACAGCAGCTTTGCAAAGCAAATTCTGGGAAATTTAAACAGCTTCTTTTTTCTTGGTATTTTAACTTCTATGTTCAAATTTCATCCAGGTAGTGGGAGAAACAACTAAACCAAAAAAACAAGCAGAATTTTTGAAACATGATCTAAACTAAAATAGCAGCTGTTTTAGAAGCACAGACTGAAGATTAGAATAAATGCAAGAAATAAACAGATCAGTTTCTGCATTTTTTCTTTTTGCTCTTGTAGGTTGCTCTTCTTCCCCTATGCACAGGTCTTTGTATAAACTGCCCAACACAGCATTCCCAACAGTTTTTGAGCACCAACCACACCTTTTGTCATTTCACTAATCATTACAAATTTGATAGAGTGATTATACAGAGGCAAATGTCCACATCCGGCTCCATTCTAGGCATATAAGTTGGTTAACATTATTTTTCTTGCCTGGGCTGAAGGATGCATAGCTCAGAGGGACTCTTTGCTTACTGTCATTTAATTGGCAATCAGTGTTGATTTCTTTGAAAGTGAGTAGCAGTATCTTTCCCTCATTAGTTCACATAAAAGAAACTTAGTCAAATCTTCCAATAATTATAGTTAATTTATGCCTTCCTGCTTTGCATTATTTTCTAGCTAGTAGATTTTAGCAATAGTTCTCCTCTTTTTCACTGGCAATTTCACATTTTCTCTAATATGAAACTAGGTCTCAAAATTAGGCATAAAGTGGGCAGAATCAGGCATATTTAAAACTGTGATAGGAACGCAATGAATTGCTTAAAGGAGCCATTATATGAACACAGAAAATGTCTTGAAAAATAAGGATTCTGAACTCAAAATTTAACCATTTCTTACAAAATCTCCTCAGTGCTCTGTAGTTCAGAGTGAAAAAAAAAAAAAGAACAAAGTAAAAGTATTATCTTAATTTCTGAAATCTGTTAAAATTTTCACGCCTGTGAGAAGTCATGGGACCCTGTAGACAGAAAATGCCTTGCAATAATTTTACTAAAATCAGTTATGAGCATATGGCAACAGCTTTCAAAGTATTGATGTAATTTTGACACATCAGTTTGGAGTGAACTGGGAGCAATTTTGTCAGATAATGGCATTGGTATTCAATAGTACTCGTAGGATGGAAACACACTATTTAAAAATAATCGCTGGAGAATCATTAAACATTTCTTTTAGCTTTTCTAGAGAGTCATACACTGAAACAGAAGATACCACCTACAACACCATTACTTTTCCTATATGAAAATGCTTGGGTTCTATTGGAATGCACTAAGCTCATCCTGATACAGAAGACACATGAAGATGACACTGCTGAAGGGAAAGTGGGGATACATTTTACTGCTGAAATAGTATCATAAACCTGGTGATTTCCCCCATTATGTTATACAAATGCAAACTCTTGAATTTAAAGCTGAAATTATTTGCTTTTTAAAGAACAATTATATTTCTGTGTCATTTACAGTTCCATTAAGGCATATTAGGGCAGTAAAATAAACTGGTTTTGAAATCCCAGTCAAAGGCCATGGTATTTATTTCCTGCATCATTAACCATCCATGCAATGATTTTTTATGTGTAGTGGTTAAGGTCTACCACTTGTTTATATGGTAGATTGCCACCAGATACAGAAATGCAGTATCTGTCTTGATACAGGAGTCCTGCAGATTATTTATACAGCAACTAAAGAGTATTCCAGATCCTTATTTAAACTCAATCAGTTAAGCCCCATCAGGCACAGTGAAGATGTAATGATTTGTGTCAGATGAGAACTGAGCTTTTCTCAGCCTCTTTCTTTTTAAGAAAATAAAAGACCCAAACTAATCTCCAGCTGTGCATCATAGCAGGAGCAGGTTGTCTCCATTTGTCCGGGCTGAGGCCAAGCTGGGTGTTTATTAAGGCTCCTGTATGTCGCAGAGCTTTAATTTCTGAGGAAACCAGGGCACTTGGGACTGGTGTGTACTCGAGTCTCATGCCAGCGTGGAGTTAGGAGACAGCCAAGGTGTATACTCAAGAGCTCACTTGGGAGCCCAGACACAGCGACTGCTGGCAGCAGAGAGGTTTAGCACACTTACTCATGTCATTATATGCACTTCTTTCCTTTCTCCAGCAGCTTGACAGTGTATGGGATCTCATGGACTATTTCCACTGAGAGAGGCAGGTAGCAGGATTTTCTGTGATGCAGCCCTGCTCATCAATGATGTTAAACCCCATTTCTCAATGTAAATGTTGAGTGGCTGTGAAGATAAATAACTTTAACTTACTCTTTTTCATGAGAACAGATGAGCTGTGAGACAATAAGGTGACTGGCAGTCATCACTGCCCTTGCAAAAGTCTCCTGCAGCACACTCTGCGGCAGGTCCGAGGTTCCAGTCTGTGTCCACATGAGAGATGTTGGAGCCCTAACTTGGAAACCTGCAGCATGAGGGAATACCAAGGGCTGATCTTGTGCTTCTGCTGAGCCTGCTTTTCAGGGAGAACTTTGCCCATGGCTTAGTAATCGCTTTGGTGAGAGGGCTGCAGGGTCTGTGTTTGGGAGGCATAGTTTTTTAGAAGACTATGTGTGACTAGTGGGAGAGCAACCTTGCAACTGATGGCATTAAAGTTGCTTCTTGTCCTGGATGCTAATCCTGGGTTAAGGAGGGGTTTTAAGCCAGGGTCAAAGGCCAAGAAGAGAGTGGGTAGCAAGTCAGGTTCCAAAGGCTCCTGCCTCTAGATATAGAAGGTGGAGATGGCCATGGAGGTATGTAGGGAGATCTTTACTGCGAGATTTAAAGTTCTGCAAAAAGGCATTTCATTCACTTTGAATGGTCAAATAAGTAATGGACTGTATGCTTTTCATGAGCCTAGCCATAAAGAAAGCTTTCTCTGCTTGATGTTAAGGTGTGGAAGAGAGGTTGCACCACAGATTTCTGGTAATAAGGCCAGAATCAGCGCACCTTTAAATAGCACTTATAACAACACTGCCACCACATCATGACTGGAGGCTGGGACAAGCTCTCGTAGTCTGTGAACCCAGATTTACTAATATAGGAAGAAGAAGAAAAAGAGGGAGTATAGTATTAGATAAAAAAGTAAGAGGCAGAAGAACTCAATACAAAGATACACATTCCAACTCAATCGGAGGTTTTATTTTTCTGTTGTGACTTCTTTTCTATGTCATCATGTGTATGCCTAGAAACCTTACTGTCTGCAGAAGAAAAGTTTTAAAATATTTATCCACCCAGTGCAAGAAAAAACTGCATTTTGTTCGCTCAATAATATTATCATCATTTTAGATGAATGAATTATTAATTTAAGAAAACTCATAAACTGTCTTCTTATTTAAAAATTAGCATCCTTTCACATGCTTATATCATTCAAAGTCTTACATGGATTAATTCTTCTTAATAGGTTTATGGCATGAAAATCTTATTGAATTCAAGAATTAAGATACAGCACTATGGCTGACTTTTAAATAAATATTTATATTAAAAAATAAAAAAGTAAATATAAGGTTTTTTCCCAACTGCACTAGACAAACATCTAATTTACTGCAAGATCCTCTAACTGTAAACACCAGTACACTAGTAATTTTTTTCTTTTAATGAATGGTTTTGCAAAGAGCAAACTGCTGGGTTTTTTATTTAAATTAAGAGAATAGGTCTTTTGTACATTATATGCCAAAGAGAAATGGAAGACCAGAGAATATTTTCACTGGCACTAATAAGTATGTGTAGAATTTCCAAGACATTTATTACAGAAATATGACTAACCAACAGTGACATAAGCAACATCATAGAGGAGTGTCCAAATGATTTATTTTTATTTAAAGAGAAATGTTTGCAAACTACTATGTCCCATTTATTTGCATTTGGTTATAGTCGCAAGGGTGAGGAAAACCTTCAGTCCTTTTCAGTGAACAATTTTCCATTCACAAAAATCTGATAAGGGGCATAGAGAGAAGATGGGTTGAGCTTAGGAATGGTTTTTTATACAATTATTTATTTAGAAGTAGGAAGGAACCTACACCAAAACTCTCCTTTTGGCTTTTCATACAGTTTTGAGGATTGATAGCTCCTGGGAAAAACCCTGCTGCGAGACTGAGCAATCAACTCAAACATCTTCACAGAATCAATCTTGTTTTCTCACTCTCAGCTAGAAAAAGAAAACAGGGTACAGATCAGAATTTGATGTATGCCATAATCTTCCTTAAAAAAAACCAAAACCAAAGAAACAACCTTATAAAATTTTCATTTATTATTTCATTTGTTCCTGGTGTCTGTAGTAGGGGTGTGTGTAAAATCATTGTTCTCACTGCTGGTAAAATACATTACTGTTAAAGCTTCGACAGTTCCACACATATGATGCCTCACATGGTGCATTGTGCTATGCTGAAGACTGTACAAGGAACTCATACGTATGCTGACCACCCAAGCCACTAGAAAGTCATGCAAGTTAATTTCATGGGAAGCTTTCATATTTCCTCTTGTTTGTCTATGACTTTTAAATTTTTCTGAAAGACACACTCTGATCATATATTTTAATTTCTTCCTGTACTAGAGACAATTGGGAATTGTGTACCTCTATGACCAGACATGCAGCTCTGTAAAGACAGACTGGACTACAGACGAAAATACACTACATTATCTGAAATTTCAGAAATTTCATTGACAGAATACAAGTTTCTTCCTTCACGGATGACCTGCCAGCTGATGCCCTGGGCCATGGCTAGAGGTGCAGGTTGAGCAATGGGTGCCTGTAGCAGTCCTCACCTCCCCAACACACCAGCTCATTCTGCACTGCATTAAAAATACAAGGTGACTTAAAATTAACCCTGGAGGCAGAAGACAGTTGTTGCCCAGCCCAGTGAGTGCCCTGATCCTCTTTGCTGCTCAGCCACAGTGGCTTAAACAGGCATGAGGCAGGGCCCAGGGTAGGGCAGGACTGGATGCTGGGGAGGAGATGAATCATTCCCCCTGGTGCAGCACTGGCCTGGTGAGCACTGCCCTATTGCCTCCTCTCCTCTTCTTCATTCTGTGAGCCCTCCTCCTGAGGCTGTGCTTGTACCACATGGAAAATGGTCTCCTTATTGAAGAATTGCTATTTTCTTATAGTCATGGAAAAGAAAAACAAAATTATCTGAACAAATTTCTTTCAACCATGGGAAGAAAATGTCTGTGCAATCTCCATCATCCAGGCAATTTGAGCCTCTTTGCAGTGCTGTCTCATCAGCCAAACCAATATTGTTCAAAGACTGCAGTTTGGTGGTGCTATAGCTGTTATTACATCAGTATATTCCATTGCTCTATAGACAGAAGCATCCTTCATACTAACATAACTGTAGCCATACTAGTATTATACAAATATACCTATCATGATAAATAAAAACTATAGTTCTCCAGCTAACAGGAATGCCTGTTCAAAAATGTATTTATTAAAGGTGTTATAAACACATTAGAGAAGACTGCAGTTGGTAACACAGCAGAGTTATTCACATAATGGCTGTGGAGTCAGCTGGAAAGTGAGAATTTCAAATAAGAAATAAGCAGGAGCAAAAAAATGACATTGCGAAACATGATCATGTTCCTATGCAAGTATCTCTTGTAAATAAAATGCAGAAATCATGTGGAGAAGGCCAAAGCCTTTCTAATGCCGCATCTGCAAAATTGTTTCAAAACACAAAGTTTTCCAGAGATATCCCTGAGGTGTCAAAAGCTCTTTATAGCATTTTTTTTTTTTTATTTCAACAAGTTGTTAAAACTGGAGAGAAATTGAACTGACATCACAGCAGGATCATTTACTGGGACAAGGGAAGAGAAACTCAGCAGCTGCCAGTTTGGATGAGGAGATGAGTTTTCTCTGCCTCTGCAATTTGGGCTCCAGTGCCTTTAACCTTGAGAAGCTGATGGTGCCTAAACCCCTCTCCATCTACCAGATAGCTCATCATTACCCTCATTCTGTGCCTACTGAAGTCTATACAAGATCCACACATTTTCTAGAGGGAGTTTCATGAATGCCAGCTTTCTCTCACAACACTTCCGCAAAAAAAAAAAAAACCAAAAAAACTGTATCTTTTCTTTACAGGTACGTATCTGTTGTAATGATCTTTGTCAAAAGAAACATGCTGTTACTTTAAATGATTTATAGTGCAAACATTGAGGTAAATAGCTTCCTTAACTAAACTAAAACTCTTTTTTGAAGAGTGGTCTGGCATTGCTCTGCATTGAGCCCAATAAGATGAGAGCTGGCTCTCACTGTGAATGTTATTATCACTGCAGCATGCAGCCACAACAAATAGAAATGTTATAATTTTCACTAATGTTTATACTACTCTGACCAGCCACTCTGCTCAGTTCTACCAAGTGTAGTGGTATGATTTATTTTCCCAGAAGGGATGAGTTCCTGACTCTCCACAGGTATATTTCATTTTAGACACTGTTAGTAGACCACAAGCACCTTATTCTACCCTGAAACATCTTGCTCTATGTAGCTGTGATTCATTGATCTCCATTACCAGTCAGCTACCAGATTTTGTCATGTCATTCTTGCTAGCATGTCAGAAAGAGACCTAGGAGTGTCTCTAAACAAAGTTTTCTTCAGGCAGGTTCAAAATTTTAATTTTCATAATATTTTAAATGATGTAAAATTATTTGTTTCGAATAAGTTTGCTGCAGCTCAGAAGAGCTGCAAACCAAAACAACTCTTGTAGATAACATATTTTCAAGTTTTATTTATCTTCCTTTAGCAAAGTTTTCAATTATTTAGCTGCCAAGGTAGACTTGCAAGAAACTCAATCCAAGAGGCTTAGTCATATGCTGCCAAGAGAGAAATAAATCACAAAAAGTAATGAAGGGCACCAAAAAAACCCATGTGTATTGATCTTTCACAGCCTCAGAGTGCTATCACTATTGAGTCATCAATTTAAGACCAGCAAAGGCAACCATATTAAGGGATTACCAACAACACAAATTGGCCTCTGCAAATCCTGAACTAAAGCAAATAAAACTCCAAGGATCAGTCTAATATACATTTGCTTCTATTTTCATTCTTCTATATTCCCCATAAGCCTTGTGGAAGAAAAAAAAATAATTGGACCAAAACATGGAATCAAGCAAGTACCTTCTCTTTTGGGCCAGTTTAAACAATGCGGATCAATTTCTATCCATTAATCCACATGAAAGATCAAGGTTTGCTTTGAATCTCAAATAGTTGTACCTAAAAAAGGGTTTGACTTTTCATGTGCAGAGTTTTGTATTGTAGAGCAGAAATAAATGCTCTGAGGAACATCCTATTAGCTCTTCATGGCCCAGTAATGCACAGGTGGGAGCTGTTGATGCCACTGGAGATCCAACCCACCCACAAGAAAGACCATGGGGATTCACAGCTAAATTAGTGGCCGTCCAGGAGAAGCAGGATTTGGGGAATCTGTCTCAAAAACCTCTGCAGGTCAGGAGGTCTTGAGGGAAGTCTTAAGTATGCACACTATTCCCAATATCCAAGACTTCCTCCTCCCTGCCTTCCTTCCCCTCCACATCTTTAATCTTCCAGGAAGATTTAATGCCACACTAAGAATTTTCCTGAAATCTGAGTAAATCAGCAGAATGGATTGTGGACCCCTAATTCCATTTCTAAGGGACATCAAGCTGATCTCCTCCTCAAACCTCCACAAATAGTGTATCAGGTGGCCAGTGGTAAGTGAGTGGGATTCCATGGTGGTGTCCAGCTGCCAGCAGACAACCTTAGGGTAAGAGCTTGCTGCAAGCTGCATAATACAGAGCTTTGGAATTTGACCTGCCCTCTCCCAACACATGCAGCTTATACAACCTACCTCTAATTTACTGACATTTAATACATATTTAAAAGCCGAACTTACACAGAGCAAAGGAGAGAGGAAAATTCTTGTGGATTGCAATGTATTATAAAAGAAAGATATGTAATAAAAATCATATATGAGCAGGAATTTTTTATTGAATTTTCCATTTTATTTTGACATAGCATCTTTCAATGCTTGACAAGAATTGCTAGCAGCAGCTTTCACTGTGTACTATGTGTTATCCAAGCATGTTGTTCTCTTGAAGACATCTTAATGCAGTCAAATTGCCTTGCTGAATGCATCAACTGTGCTGAAAAATTAAATATTTTCTCCAAATATTTCTTGCTTAAAATTATCCTATTAGGACAAAATAATTTCAACATATTGAAATGAATGTCTTAGTGTCATAACTCACATGTACATGAATGATACAGGGGTGAGACTAGATACAAAATACCATTTTTTCTTCCATGCCTTAGATGACAGACTATGATAGGCAGGAGAAACAGGAAAGACATTTATGACTTTAAAAGAATGATTGCAACTTGAAATACAGTCACAGTCTTTTACTATATTATCAAGTTCGAGTTTTGCTCCTGAACCCTAAATACTATGCACCTATAATATAATAATGTCAACAATTTCAAAATACTTCTTTTAGCACTCTATGAGAGATTTCAAAAAGCAACAGCGCAACAGAAGAAATAGAGTCTTGGCGCAAATGCTGCAATATGAACAAAGCACAGAAGCAAACCAAAGAGTCACTACAATATTCCAGATATTGATAGCTTTAAATTATGCTTTGATCACTGTTAATTGTTCTTCAGATTAGGAGTGAGCTGAAATTCTGAGCTGTGTGGTACAAGGCAGAAGCCTCTAAGTGTTCAGATGTACCGTTCTGTCATGTTATGTCACATGCACAAACAGAAACTCAGAAGCAGCAAATGACAACCTAAGTCAATCAATCTTTGCCTCACCAAAGACAGCAAACAATGTGTTGTTTCACTCTTAAAACTATTTTTGCAAAGCTTATAATGAGTTGTATAATTTTTTTCCTATAAAGCAAAAGCTTGCTGAAGAGCAAAAAAAATAAAGCTTGTTTATTGCCACAGGCTGAAACAAACAGGGGCTGTAGGTAAGTGTTGTTGAATTGTTAGCAGAGTGAAGGAACTAAGTTGGATAGAATGTGGCATAAATTTGAATTTATTATTTAATTTTAAAACTTATATAGACTTTTCAAAGGTTGTCTGGATTGGGTCAATTCAAAACCTCTCCCTAGGCTGATTGGCCAGGCATGAACCACCTATCTTTTCA
Organism: Pomatostomus ruficeps; assembly: GCA_013400735.1. Taxonomy (NCBI): domain Eukaryota; kingdom Metazoa; phylum Chordata; class Aves; order Passeriformes; family Timaliidae; genus Pomatostomus; species Pomatostomus ruficeps. Next base: position 120,928 of record VYZT01052752.1, read on the forward strand.
GAGACCGTTTCAATACCATCCAAACTTTATTTATAAAACACAAGAAGAAGAAGAGGAAATTCCCATGAGAAAGAGTCTGTGTTACCACAGGTAAGGGCTTGGCAATCTTGATCCAAGCAGTAGAACCATGCACAGACTCCAGTGGCCTTCTCCAGGCTAAGCCCTTTCACTTTTTTTCCTGCTGCTGCTGCTCCACCTGGCCCTGGTGTGAGATCTTCACAGGATCCAAGTGATACAGATGACTTCAGACCGGCTTTCTGCACTGGGAAGCATCCCCTTTCATGCTTAAACAACCATCCAATATGAAAACAACCAGAACTCAGATTATGTCTGTGGGAGAAAAGAATCCCTCTCATCTTGTAGTTCTTGTTTAAGCAAAATAATACACCCAAATGGAAGAAAACATTTACCTAGCACTCATGTTTGTATCCTTGCTTCATGAATAATGACAGTTTCTATCAGTTAATATATAAAACTAAATAATGTGAGTGTTCATCAGTTATATGAACACACATGTGAAGAGCTATCACAGGTCAGTTCCTAGGCAGTACCTGGTAAAGCCATTACTTTCCCACAGAAACTTCAGCCTTAATGAGCACATCCTCCTTCCCCTAAGACAGTTGCTTGGCAGTCCTGGAGCACCAAAGTGCCCATGAATGCAAAGTGAAAGGTGTCCTGAGTTACTAAAGGCATTTCAGGACATGGAGTTGGGCAGAGAAGGAGATAGGCTGCTTGTCTCCCAAGGGCCTTTATAAAGCACTGAATATAAGAGTCTTTACAGGAAGTTGGATGGAGACACCATCAGACATTTAAGTTATGCTAAAAGAAGTAGGTGAAAAAGGAAAACAAAGTCATTGGTGATTTAAAAGCATTTAATAATTACCAGATCTAAGTCTTCTAGAGAGATACAAAATTACCATTCTTTATGCCACAGCTGAAGCAAACTGTAAGATCCTTTCATTATTTTCTTAAGAAAAAATGTGCTTTTGATTTTGAGGCTGAAGAGTTTTCTTCACATTATGAAAGAAAAAGAAAGAGGAAGGTTAATGAGTCAGTGCCTATTAAAGAATGGCTGACATAGGAAGTAAGATTTAATTAATGTAGCAAGGTCTGAGTTTTCAGAAAAGAGTTTCACAACCTTTGATCCCATCAGGAGATTCAAATCTCCTTTTCAGCTAAGCTCAAACAGTTGAAATAAGAGCTTAATTCAACAGAAGGGAAATAATGATCATAATTCTAGTGACAGAATCAGGATCAATGAAAGCCTAGCCTTGAAAAAACCACATTAGGTGACCCTGGAGTCAGGATTGAGCAAACCCACGTATCTGCCTACACTGCCTTACCTTATCAGGGCTGGAGCCTGGATACTGATGTGATTGCTGACGCCATACAGGTACTTCTGGAAGGTGTGGGTGACACACAGTTCAGGTTTCCTGGCATCACACAGAACGGCATCTGCCCAGGAACCAGCATTTGGTACATTGTGGGGAAAAACTCCTCCCCCCCAAGTCAAATATTACCATCTGTAGACTCCATTGGAAGATTCTTTTCTTGACTGCTGGTGATGGGTTCATCCACCTCAGGAGATGTTTAAAGGCCTTCTGGAAACACAAAAGGCCACTGAACCCTGAGGATGAGGCCAATGCATTCATGGTAGATGTGGCAGAAATCTTTCTCCAGCATCACTTTATCTACAAACCTGTGTTTGTCCCTCTTGTCTAATTTGTAAACAAATAATTTCATTTTTTAAGTGAACTTGCATTTTCTGATATTTTAAGAGCATTTTCTGATGTAAATGAGGCCATTCATTTCCCAAGATAAAAGCTAGGTACATAGCAACTGCCAAGAGCTATAACAAGTCAGTGCAGCTTTCAACTTGTTGCTAAGAGTCTGCTGATTACAATTATCTTCTTCCTTAGTAGAAACCAGAAACAAGAAAGCCTGAGGAAAAGGGCAGTATCCCTTGTCCCTTCATCTCATAAAATGTGTGGATTTATCTATTTTATCATTGAATTCTTAGCAGATGCTTGTGAAGATTTTTTCTTTAAAATTTTGCAACACCCCATCTGTTAAAGACACTTCCCCTCATTAAGACTATTTACATGCAAAGTTTTAGACTGCAGCTGCTTTTGTCATGACACCATCAAAATATTTGGAATGATTTATTTTTTTAAAATGGGGGAAAATGTATTTTCCATTTGTACTTGGCATTGCATTACTAAGAATCTCTTCTAGTAAAAATCATACTGAATCTGCTGTGGTGGCACTAGAGTAGCTAACACAGCTTGGCCCAGCATTGTACCCCTAATTATGTTAGTATGTTTCAGAATCCTTTTATGAACTGAATAATGGCCATTCCTTTTGCCTGACTAGAAACGAGAAGAACTTGTCTATACATTTGCCCTTACAGCCTTATGCTCCGTACTAACTCAGTGTTCTCTCACAAATGTTACAAACCTTGACATTTCTTTCTAAGGCTCTTTTCACACTTAATAAGTTGGTACTCTTTATTTTAAGGGAAACCGTATTTTTATTTATTAATTCTGAATTATACCTAAAGAAAGGTTTGCAATTCAATACTATTTGGTTTTAAAGCTTGACTATCCTATGTAGTTTATCTATGGTTAGATTGGTAAACTGAGTTGCTGTGCATGGTGATAGCAGGCATATCTCTGCTATGTTAACACAACAGGTCTTGTTTTGTACAAAAGAAAATTCATTCTTGCTAGCAATCTGCTGTTAAGATTAAGAGAGAGAGAGAGAGAACAAGGTATAATGCACTTCATAACAATACTTAGAAAGAAAAGTAAAATTGTAAAGGATATCTCCTTGGTACAGTATTTGCAACTGGTCGTAGAGCTGGAAGTACATTTAGATGTGTCTTCTGCAAATTCAGATGTATCTCCTGGAAGGAAAAGGTTCAGATTCTTCAATCTGGACAAGAAGCAGTGAAAACATAACTCAGAGAGAGAAAGGTGCACGTGGTGTAAAGCTCAGAGAAAGGGAAAGTCACTGATAAGCCATAGACACATGGAGACCAACATTTTGCCTCCACTGTGCTTCTTTGAGACCACAGACCACAGAATATAAAGTGGCTCAGGAAAGTAGACCTGGTAAGAGATGAAAATACTTTCTCTGCATCCCAAGACTGATGAAAAGATGGTTCCATCATTGTAACATGCCAGACATGATGCTAAATGTTTTATCTATTGTGTAACTAGAAAGTGCAGTGAGAGAGAGAGCGATAAGCTTCCACCAACCCAGTCAGCACATGTGCTAAGTAATTCAAGGCCACGACATAGACAAAGTTTATTTAATAATTAAATAAACAAGTGTACTCTAACTTCACTGGATATCCACAACTTCTTCCTCTGCCAGGATCCCTAAGCAAACTACCTCCAAATATATATCACACTGTATGTCCTAAAACCTATCTCACTCCAGCTGTGTAACTGCACACAAATGCAGAGACAGCTGTTAACAGAAGGAGAAATACAGGGCATTTCCTTTCAATTTAAAGAATAAGGTGAAGGTGTTACTAATTTTTGAGAATTGACAAAATTGACAACATAAATACAAAACTGCTTTCAGGGACCTTTGTTCTTGCTTAGGTAGATTTCATTGTCAAACCTTCCTCCCCCCCAAAAAAAATTAAAACAAAAAATTAGTCAAGAAGAGGCAGTTTTGTCCCCTAAGAAAACTTTAAATGAAATTTGGTATCAGTTATGACACTTAGAAAGTACAATTTGAAATACAGTGTACAAGTAAAGAATTCCAAAAATATGGTTGTTTTTGACAATGAACGCAAACAGATATTGTGGTTTTCTACTTTGCATATGTACTCCAAAATCTGGAAAATGTGTTCTAAGCTGCTGAATAAGTGACAAGTCCTAGACCAGAGTGTCACAAATGACTAAACATCAGGACAATCATTCCAGGAACTAACCCATATGCAAACACTGGCCTCTACACCACGAGGGGTTCTTCTACGCTACACTTGCCTACTATAAAGAGGTAACAAATTGCAAAACACCAGACTAATTTAATTTCTTAATTTTGGACAGACCTTGGACAGCCAAAATGAACACATACACCTCCTATTTAAAAACACAGATCCATGAACAATCACAAGCCTAAACTGGCAAAGTTATGCCAACTTCCTTACACAAAATGTTTGTTCAAAGCACTTGTATAGCTCAACAGCAGATATAATTTTGATCAGAGATGCCAACGCCTGAGAAAAATAAATACCAGCACAAAAAGAAGAAATTTCAATTTCTAGCCAAATATAGAAAAAGTGATGTTGCTTGGGAGGCAATGGCTGTTTGAGCTTAAAGGCAAACTATTTAAATTACCAAGAAAACACAGCCAGAAGACTCTGTTAAAACTTGTTATCAATATTAATAGTGTTAGGAAACGTCTGTCTTTGGCCAAATCACATGTCTATCTCCATATTGAACTACTGCAACAATTTTCCATCAAATTCAGAGAGAAGAGCCTGCAGAGAATTCAGCTTTCCCTTAAACAATTATAGAAATGGGGGCAGAAGGAAGGAAGGAAGGAAGGAAGGAAGGAAGGAAGGAAGGAAGGAAGGAAGGAAGGAAGGAAGGAGGGATCCCATTTCAGCCTAGACTGAGATATGGTTGTTGTCCTGATCTCTGAACCCCTTTCTCTTAATGGCCTGTCGACTCACTGTAGGTGAGCTCAGGGATGGAGGACTGTTCCCAGTAAAGTCCGTGAAGTCAGGTTTTGCCTTAATATTCCCAATATGACCCAGAAAATGTAGATTTTGTCACTGATAACATGAAAAAAAATTGAAGCCCTGACAGGAAATTTGAAATAATCCTCCAAATGTCATCTGGTATATCAAACAATTAAAAGCTGTGATTTCTAGAAAAAATATCTTATTTTTACTTGTCAGCATTTAGGTACAAAGCAAGAGAGAGAAACACTGGTGCAGTTCACACATAATACACTGAAATAAGGATAAAAGATAGTTTTGGAATTAAAAATGGGACTGTGGAGACCTTCACTCATTGTCCATGTTTTTGAATAGGTGAGTATTTCCAAATCAATTCATCATTCCAACCTCAGGTTTCCTGCTTAAAGATAACTAACAATGTGTCTGAAACAAGTATTATCAGATATAGTTTATAATGGCTAGTACTTAGTCCAGTCTAGAAATCTATTTCAATTGAAATGAAACTCTTAAATTTCCTATACTATCTGTGAGAACTAAGTGGTTCAGACAGCACACACATTTTGTTCAGCACTTGGAGTTGCATGAGAGAAATTCAAAGGTTATGTAGGTTTATATTTTCAAATGCAGTTTTCTTAAACACCAAGAGAAACTTTAAATTATTTTAATGAAGAGAGGTGCATACACCTGAAAAATCCTCTACTTGGTCTGGTTATGGTGTTGTATTGGCATAATTATGAGTTAGGTTGAATTGGAATGGCCTGCCCAGGGAGTAGGTCAAGAAACAACTGAACGTGGCACTTAGTGCTATTGTTTAGTTGACAAGGTGGTTGAATTATCAAAGGTTGGACTCCACAATCTTGGAAGTCTTTTCCAGCCTAGATGATTCTATGAGTCTATGAATTGTTCCTGAGGGACAATTTCTTGAGGGAAAGAAAGATGGAACAACTCATCTTTTCTAATTGTCTGTAAGAAAAAGGGAATCTCTACAGCTACAGAGTTCAAGGTGAAGTCCAGCAGTCACAGAATCACAGAACTTCAGAAAATTCTTCTCTCTCCAGCCTGTCATTGTCCCAGCACTCTGGTGTATGGGCCACTCCTCCCAGGTTTGTGTCATCAGCTCACTTAGAGAGGAGTCATCTTCCCCTTCATCCAAGTCACTGATGGATAAGTTAAATAATTCTGGGCCCAGTATTGGACCTTAGGGTACACCACTAGTGACAAACCTCCAACTAGATCCTGTGCCTCTAATTATGATCCGCTAGGATGTGCCATTCAGCTAGTTCTCAATCCACCTCAGCCAGTCCACACTTCCTCAGTTTGCCCATGAGGATGCTGTAAGGCTCCAAACAACTTGCTCGATGAGGTTTTTAACAGGGCTTAAGGTTTTTCATGTACTCTGAGTTGGACACATGGGAGAAATAATGACAAGATATTCTGAAGAGGTCAAAACAGCAAAAAAGACTTTACTGACAACTTTAGAAAATCAGAGAACTTTGACAAAGAGTTTAGAACAAAATTCAATCAAAATGAAACACTTCTCAAAGTCTTAACTTGGCCTATTCAACTTAGCAAACTTTAAGCCTGTTCAATTTCAAGTTACTCAAGAATTCCAAGTAGTGGTAATTAGAAGAAGAAAGAGAGAAAGGCAGAAAAGATACAGAAAACCACACATATAGCTACCAACTTCTGAGTTCCAGTGATGATAGAAACTCCAAGAAGAGGTAAGGTCCAGAAAACATGATAGCCTTGTGTTTGGCCTGAAATACTCCTTTGCCTTCTTGGGCCCTTCCCTCAGGTGGGATTTCCAGTCATTTGGCCACTCAGGAGCTGGGTTAGGGGCTCCAGGGTCAGGTGTGGAGCATTTTCTCTGGTGTGACATGACTCGTAGCCACAGCAGGGCTGAGATACAGGCTCTACGGCTGTGGGGAGTGGGGCAGGGCACTGCCTCATACGGGCTAGGCCCAACCTACCCCTTTCCCCACGCATATGCATCCTAAAATGTCTTGAGGCATCCGTCTTTCCAGCCTCTCATAGATGCTGTGAGACACAGTCTCAAAAGCCTTGCTAAAGTTGAGAAAGAACGTATCCACTGCTGTCCTCTCATTCATTCAGGTAGTTGTTTCATCACAGAAGGTAATCAGGTTGGTCAAGCTTGATTTACCTTCAGGGAATCCATGTTGCCTACTCCTGATCACCTTCTTGTCATCTCTGTGGATAGAGATGGCCTCTAGAATGAGGAGCATCATCACTTTCCCAGGGGTTTAGGTGAGGCTGGTTGGCTAGTACTTCCCTGGGTCCTCTTTCTTGCCCTTTTTGAAGATGAGGGTGACATTTGCTTTCTACCAGTCCTCAGGCACCTCTCCTGATCTCTACAACCCTTTAAAGATGATCGTAAGCAGCCTCACTGTTGTGTCCACCAGCTCTCTCAGCACTGTGGATGCATTCTGTCAGGGCCCACGGACATGTGCATGTCATATTTGCCTAGGTCTCTAAACCAATCCTCCTTGACCAAGGGAAAGTCTTCAGTCTTGAGGCTGATGGTGACTTTCCTGTGTAGAAGTCATTACTTTGACTAGTAATATATCGTCTCTGACACAGAATTGTTATAACACTTCTGCAAACACACCAACAGTGTTATTAATCAAACTGTTCATATACAGAAAGCCTTTATCCATTATACATTTGTTTTCTTCTAAAAATTGTTGATTTTCTTCTAACAGTAGTTTCTGGTATCCCAAAGGAGCACCTGTTCATTTCTCCATTTTTCTTTTTCCAAAGAAAGGAGAATTATTACAAAATCTATCACTGTAACATTAAGGTCATATTTTATTCAAACAGTTTAAGGGAGTAAAGTCACATTCTGTACATAAAAAATAACCTGCGGTACTATCAGAACTAGCAGAAGTAACGAAATTTTCTGTTACCCAAAGTAGGCCAAAATTTCCTATGAAATATTTATGCAATTAGAGAGTTGATAATGGAGTCCCAAGAAATGATATCTGCCAGGTCTGTTTTCTGAAAAATGATGCCTCTGAATCTTGTGCACATAGGAGTAATGGTTTCAGTGTAATTTTTTTTATGTTACCATAAAATAGCATTGACAGGTTGGACCATAATGGCAGCCTATAGAAAGTTTTTATCAGACATTATTTTTAGGGGTCAAGATGGCCCCCCATATACCTCATTGCCTTTGTGTGCCTGGGTGTCACTCAGATATAAGCAGAAGTTACAGAGGAGCAGGAGGAGCTCTCTGCTGTGATTAAACCCAGTAATGGTTTTAAACTAAAAGAGGGTATATTTAGATTAGATATAAGGAAGAAGCTTTTTATGATGAAGGTTGTAAAACACAAGAATAAGTTGCCCAAAGAGGTGGTGGATGCCCCATCCCTGAAAATAATCAAGGTGAGATTCGACAGGGATCTGAGCAACAGGATCTAGTTGAAGATGACTCTGCTTGTTGCAGGGGGGTGGACTAGTTGACCTTTAAAGTTCCTTTCTAACTCAAACTATTGTATAATTCTATGATTCTGTGATTCCCAAGCTGGCCAGGGTGCTGTGGCCCTGGGGCAGGGTGAGACTGCAGAGAAGTGCGGTAGCCAGCAGGGTAGCTGGAGTCAGTGTGGTCATGGCCTCAGGCATGGGATGTGCCCTGTGCTGATGCTACAGCGCCTACCTGGAGCAGACATAGCTGATAAACAAAAGCAGGGCTATGGATAAACCAAGCATGTCTGCTCAGCCTTGATCCAAGAAAACAAGGGTTTTTTACAGTTTAGAGGGGTGGAACTGTGGAGAGTGGTCACACTGGAGAAGGATGGAACTGTGGAGAGTGGTCACACTGGCTTTACCTTTCGTCCCAAGGGGAAACATTATAGTATAGTCATAAATGTCAGCACTCTGGGCCAAGCAGTAACTTATAATGTCATCGTAACTAAGGGGCATTTAGAAAGCTTGTGAGGGAAGTTTGGGACTCCGCCACATATATGCACATTGCTCATATATAAATTCAGTCACTTCTTAGACTTCCTCAATAAGAATTTATTTGTACTTCAAACTGAAAGTATGAGATTTATGACTTTCAAGTGCTGCTTAGCTAGAGCATGTAGCAGCATGCCTGCTTTTCTGTGCCGTCTGAGCACAGCATTTCCATCCTTTCACCTTGTCTGCTCACATTTTAGCTTCTACCGAGACAGCAGCATAATTGCATCGTTTTTTAAGGATGGATACCGGCATGTGAGAACTGGCTTGCTAGGCACTGAAATGAGAGCCACAGCTTCTTTCTCTGTGGCAACCAAGCATCTGTCTCATGTAATAATAAACCTGCATGAATTATTTGGGACAAATTTTAATTAAAGATTAGGAGTTAAAAGCTTTTATGTCCCTTTTTGAATTCATTGTTCCTGTCCATTCAGACCTAAGCATACTTGTGTACTGTGGCAGAGCCTTGAAATACAGCAATTAGCCATGCTGGTGATTACCTTGAAAATGATAGCGGTGGGTAAGAGTTGCTTGTGTTTTGAGTGACTTCTGAATGTGCTGGCCTTGTGGAAGGTACAAGTTGCTTTGACTCTCAATGACCATGAGTCACTGATGGGGAGAACTTTGCGTCCTGGCAAATCAGTAGGAAAGTAGGGCTTTACCCCGCTATCTGTTAAACACCCAGCACTTTTGCAGCATAAGAATTTCTAAACAGGAATTAGACCCCTTGAAAAACCTGGGTCCCTTTAAAATTGGCAGTTGAGCACTCAAACATCTTACAGAGCAGACAAACAATGGCTTTGTTTTGGGCCTATTGGAACAAAACACCCTTCTGTGCTAGAGGAGAGAGAAAAGGCAAAGGTGAGCGGCTGAGGAGAAGCAGAAAGAGCTGCTGACCACCTTGAACTGAGCTCTGCATTGTTCTATATGTAACCAGAGATACTGATTCTTGTCTGAATGCCATTACCTCGCCTTCTGAGCTGCCTCTGTGCCATGTTGTTCACAGCTGCACAGGAAGCTAACTCTGCCTATTCAAAGTCCTTTTACAGCAGAATTACAGGGCTGACTTTGTTGAGTCTACCCATATCTTGTTTCCAAAGAAACCCCCAACCAATAGAGAGAAAGGGGAAGATGGGTATTCTCTTCCAAATTAATTGTGTATGCACACATAGAGGAAGGAACATATTACATTTCAATAATTATTTTTCCTTATTTTTTATTCTAAACCCAGCAATACAGTGGTTTTAAAACCACTAACTGTCTTCTCCTAAATGTTCTGTACAGTCAGTTTGTTGTCACCTATACCTCATTTCTTTGGTTGTTAAGTGTGATGGCAGAGGATAATGTGTTGTTAGTTATAGATCACATCAGAAGTAGGAGCCCTTCCATCCTGTCTGGTAAAGTATTGTTTTCTTGAATAATAAATGACCTCTTACAGCCAATGGCATTCCATTTTTTTCATAGCTTGAAAATTGTATCTTTTTAACAGAAAAAACCCCCAAACAATTACTTGAGTGAATAATGTCACGGGTAAAGGTCATCTACTGCCATGGAGAGGACACCCACCAATGTATGTGATCAGCTCCCTTTGAAGAACACCAAACATATGTGAAGTTGGATGGGTATGTAACTTTGCTGTAGGTAAATCTAGTGTCTAGTCTTAAAGAAAGTTTCTCCATCAGATCCTTGGGACTGTGTGATTTAAATTGTGCATCCGTTACACGCTCTCAATACTGGTTGAGCATGTTCTGTCTTATGGAACACTTTGAAAGCCTTTCAGCTCTTCAAAATAGGAAGAACAGAAATCAGACTATGTTAAAACAATTTTTTTAGACTCCATGTAATTGTATCGATGAACCTTCTTTTACTTATTGCTAGGATTTGTTGTCAAAACTATTTTTTCATGAGGGTCTTTTGTATCATACTGATGGCATCATCTCTGGAAAACTTAGCTGAGGTAAAATAGCTTTGTATTAAAATGTAATGATTCAAGTTCCTGACTTGTGAATGATAAAGTTAAGGAAAAAAAGAAAAAAAGATAGAAGTAAAAAAAAAATAAAAAATTAAATGTAGCAGTAAAGATGCCGCTTCTGCCATTACACAGAAAGCAGCTGAAGTGTGGCATGTTGTGTAGCTGGATCACCAGCAGAGCACAAATTGTACATCTGTGCAGATCAGACAGCCAAATGTTGTGTTTAAAGCATGCTAATTAACCAGACCATTCCCGGAATAAGGAGAAAGAAATTGCCCAAAGTGATTGCAAAATACTTCATTTTTTTTCATCTATCCATTCAGCTGAGCAGTTCACATGCCAATAAACTTTAAGCATTTTGAAATAATGCGGATTACTTGTCCAATTGTTGAAAGATCTGAAGATATTTCTCAAGTACTTGTAACTATCCTGAGTGTTTCTTTTTAGCTTACGGCATTGCCTTTTCCCAGTTACAGAGGGTGGATACTAAATATTAAACTGATGAAATTTATTGATGGTTCTGCAGCAGACCAGAATAATTTACATTGGCAGAAATACGTTAAAGTCACTGATTAAAAGAGTTGCCTCCAAGACACCTTTTCCAAGATACTTTAAAAACTTAGCTGTCCAAATTCTTCAAAATGATGGTGCAACAATCCACTTCCTTCAAAATTTTGCCAGTGGAACATGGTAAGCCATAAAAGCATTTTCAGTTGGAAATGTCAAACTGCTTTATAATGAAATCAGATGGACAAACCTCAAAACATTTACTTTAGAATCATTTAAGCAATAAAAAATGTTCATGTTTATGCCAGTGTTTCAGACTAATAAAAATGGGATGCATATGATATGATAATTGTGTGTAACACAAGACATCTTGTAAAGTTGGAAAGAACCTAGAAATAACCTTGTACTGTTAGAAATAAGCTTCCTGACGTTCAGCCCCTCCACTTTAAAATCATGTTTCTTCTGATATTTTAATAAAAGTGTATACTGCACCTGATATTTTTAACGTCTACCGACTGCATAAATACTTTGGTTATATAAGTGATTTAGCCTTGACAATATTTAAATAAACTTGTCCCACCTGGGAGCCAGAAGTTGATCCTTTTCAGAATTATTTTATTCTGGGGAACAATTGCCTGGGCCATTTCTCAAAAGTATGAATCAAGATTGTTCTACAGTTAATTCACTCCCCAGCTGTGACCATCAACAGCTCCCAGTCCATTTCATCAGCAGCCAGAACATATGCATCTTCATTTCAAACCTTAAAATCAAAGTATAGATCATCCTGGAAAGCAGTGCCAGACACTGACACTTTTTCAGGACAAGTGTTTTCTAACGAACATCCATAGCTAAATATAATACAACTCTACAATAGAAGCATGCAGCTACTTTTGGTTTTGCTCAGACAACAACAGAAGTGCTTTTATAACAAAATGATTTGCTTATTTGCCTGTCCCAAAGGTTTGCATGTTTTGGACAGGAGAAATAACAAGGACAATTCCTTTTCTTGGGGGAGGTGGGAAGATACATTGTCAGAGGAGAGTTGTTTTTGTTAATTAGAATACTAACAACAAACATGTCTAGACAATCAGCTTCTGTCTAATTAATTTAATTCTATTCAAATGCAACATAAATTCCAAGTACAAAGGAATTGATCTTATTGTCAGAACATTTCATAAATAGGGACATTTGCAATTGCCCTGGCAATTAACAACTAAAAATGTATGAAAGCCAGCTCCTAGACAGTGTAAATTAACATAGCTCAATTAATTTAAATATGCTGTATCAATTTATGCTAGCAAAGGTCTTGGCCTCACACAGAGTTAAAAAACTGTGAGCAACTATGGATAAAATGTATAAGCAACTATGGTGACTAATATCCAACTACAGGTGATAAATACTGGCCATCTTTACAAACCCATGGAAATAAGACATAAATGCTTGCTATGTCTTATTCCATGTGAGAAGTGGAAGTTATCCATGAAATCTTAAGTATGTCTTGCACCAAAGCTACACCATTAGTGCCCTTGTCCATAGACACAAAGCCCACAAAACCTGTCCCACATCATGTCTCTTCATGCACGTGCAGTGCGTATAGAGCACATGCGTGTGTGTAGACCAAAAAAAAATTTTTCAGCATCAAAAAAGCTGCTAACCAAGGCCCCACAAAGGCACAGGAATGGTGCTTGAAACAGGAGAGGTCTTATGACATGGTACTGTCAAGGCAGGAACTAAAACTTATGTAAATACTTGGGAGTCAAGGAGCTCTTCCTCTGGAGGACCTACCCCTGTGCAGAGGTGCTGCTGCCTTGAAGGTTTTAGGTTATGGTGACTTGGTGGGTGCTCACACAATGTGGTTTTCCAGGGAGCAGGAAGCCTTGCAAACAGTGAAACTGAGAGAGAAGGAGGTTTCTGAGTTTTCATATCTGCAGTCTTTTTTTCTGCATAGTTCAAGAAAATGCTTGCTTCAAAACAACCAGCCAAATGGACCAAGATTTTCTACTGAAAACAAGTGGGACACTTTTCAAGTCTGTATCTGATATGCCTTTTTATCTAAAGTCCTTCATGAATGCTGTTTCAAATCACCATCTGCACTTCACTTTGTATGAAGAAAGCCTAGCATCTGCTTCTACAGGCCAGGCTTCGTGCAGGACTAAGGTCTCCAACAGCATAATACAAAGTGTCACTTGTGACACTGTAAGAGACGGTCCGAAGACCCTTTTCATCTGCCTCAGGATCATCTACGGACTGAGAATGATCCCCCCCGAAAGAACAAGGGCAAGAGGACCTCATGAGAGTCCTGGCCAAAATCAACGTGAGATGACAGCTCCACAGGTGTGTTCGCTGGGAGGCCGAAGCGTGAAAGGGTCGGAATGTCCCAGACGCTTGTGCCTGCTTAGCCCAGGAACAGGTTGTTTTGGTATTGTTCCTCCATCATCCAAGTGAGAAGGGACTGAAGCGTGGAAGCGGGGGGAGCCCCTCTATGCCTACGCTTGTACCTGTCCCCTCGAACGATGGGCACCATTACCTCACCCTTTGGCCAATTGCCCCTCGCCTCGAAAAAGAACTATAAAAGGACTGTCTGAGAAGACACCTACGAGATCTCCCCACGGAAGACGATGGATTTATTGGCTGGACCACGAGGATTCCGTCGGGCCGTTGGTAGCTATACCCTTTCCCCCCCTCTTTTCCCTCTCTTTTCCCTTCCCTTCCCTTTGCATAATTGTGTTTTGGCACACAATAAAGTGCATTGTTGTGATTAAGGCGAAAATTCCCCGTTTGTGTTTCTTTTGCACTCTGAGATTCGGGTAAAGAACCATCACGAATCCTGCTCTATGTTAGCGGATCGTGACAGACACCTGCATGGATATGACACTCAGCTCCAGCTCCAGAACTGCTCAGAACTTTGAACTCCAGTCCCTTTGTGGTTAGGTGTCACTGGGAAAATGTAGCTTAATTTTGAAAATAAAAAAAATTAAAATGTCTCTGATTACTTGAATTAGCTGAGAGATAAAGCTTCAACTTAAGGAATGTCAGAATGTCTCCAGATTCATATTTTTCTGGAATTTTCATTACAATATTTTTTGTGTTGATTTGAGGAAAAAAGCAAATGTTTAAATATGAAAGTTTCCTGTGAGATAAAATTTCTAAATTTAGCTCTGCTGCAGCAGACATAAAAGTAAAGTTGTCATAATCCTGAAAGATATGTGTTTTCCATGTGTACACATACTTCTGTACTCCTGCATTCTCCTGACTTCTCCAAAAACATTTTTCCTACCCTAAACAGTAGGAAACAAACTTTCCTTTTTAGCCTTAATGTAGATCTGTGTACTTGGTACTAGTGTATCCAGGCTTCTCAGACTCAAGAAAAAAAAAATTAAAAATTGTTTGTCCATCATAGTAAATTAAAAGAGACATACCTGGTAACTCCAAGTTGTGAGCTAGTGATCTGTAATTATCAGAGTTGAACACCAAACCAACAAGGTAACTTGAGAGAAGGATTCCAGCCTGTGCTTTTCTGCAAGCTTCAGTGCCTTTCTCCTAAGCCATATGTATCTCTTCTTCCCAATTATCTCTGATCTCTTGGGTACTACCTCTGCTGAATCTTTGAGAAGAGCTATTTCTAGTTTATCCCAGGACTCCTACACTTTCAGGCATCATGGAAGTGTTGAGAATCAAACTGGTGCCAACCATGCAGATAGTTTCTCAGTTTAGAACCTTTGTATTTTCAGCATTAAAAAGGAGACATACAAGGGAACTAAGGATAAGCAGAAAAAGTCCTGCAGTAACCCCAAAAGATTTTGTTGATACAAAGGTGGAATACCAGGGCACAAAGCAGCACTACCCAAAGTTGTTCTCTGTTTCCAGTTAGGGCCTTATTCCCTTAAGATTTACATGAGGGTGTGTAGATGAGAATTAACTTCATTCTAGTCAATTAATTTAAATGGCTGTGAAATTCATGCTACAGAAAGGGGAAGTCCAGCCTATTTTATTGATGAGAACACTTCCCAGTACATTATACCACACACTGTAATAGTTCTCATACCTTTGGTACATTTGTTTACTAGCAGCACACCCAAAGCAGGATGAGTTTGAGGTTGTCACATGATGCTTTTGCCTGCCAAATCTGAATTTACAAGCTTCTGAAGAAATGCTAAATGCATCAGTTATAAAGAATTCTCATTCCACACAGATACTTGGGAGCTATTTCAGTTGCAATGTTTTCCTTCTAAAACCTCATTCTCCAAGTGAGAAAACCATTTACCCAGGAAGGCTTGGAGCAACGAAAATCTCATGGATGTGTGCTATAATTTCCCAAACAGAACATAAACCAGTAGAAATGTCCACACCTTTTTTTTT